>JASTWF010002015.1:0-43564 GCA_030390025.1 Squalus acanthias
GGGAGGGGGTGAGAGATTGCTCATGGTTGGTCTGTACACGTTGCAGTGACAGTCCTGCTTATTTTGTTGGAACAGCTGTGAGGAACCCACAGAACTACCGTGGACATAAGTATAACAAAAGACTTGTATTTTCGAGTTCCTTTCTTGAACTCAGGCTGTCACCACGTGCTTTGCACCCAATGAAATACTTTTGAAGTGTAGTTACTGTTGTAATGTAGGATACGCAGCAGCCAATCGGCACACAGCAAGCTCCCACTCACAGCAATGCGATACTGACCAGGTAATCTGCTTGTGTGATTTTGAGTGAGGGATAATTATTGACCGGGTCACTGATGAGAACTCTTCCAGTAGTGGCATGAGATCTTTTCCATCCACTTTAATGCAGGTAGGTTGGCTTCCATTTAACAGCTCATCTGAAAGACGGCACTTTTAACAGTGCAGCGCTCCCTCACTCCTGCACTGAACTGAATTGTCCGCCTCCTTTTGGGCTCACGTCTCTGGCGTGGGGCTTGTTCCCACGACCTCGACTCAAAAGCAAGCATGCAACTCTGAGCCACAGTTAACATCTAAAATGCAAATGAAACTCTGTATCAAAGTTATTTACAAACAAATACCGTAGCTAAGTGAGGAATTTGGTAGGATTTTTACAGTAAATGTACTATACTCGTGGAAAGACAAAGCAAATCATTAGCAAGGTTGTTGGTAAAGGTCTGGGGTTCTGCTGCTGCTGCAGCTCCATCTAGTGGTAAAGGGTGCTGCTACAGGTGTGACTGTCACAGAATGGTGAGTGCCCAACCTGCATAGCAAATCTAAGTTATTTATTCACATCTTTTGTTAAACAAATAAATTTAAGTGTTTAAACCTAAAACAAGATCTGATGTGATAATGTACTGCTTATTGAATAGAGGCGCACAGGATCATTCCATCAGCTGAAATAATTTGTGGGAAGATTAATTATCCTCAACACATTACCAAAAGCTTACCGAGTTATCAAGTCAAGTGAAGATACACTTGGAGGCATAAAGAATTAGGATTTGCCGATGTGAGTGATTTGAAGTACAGGAGCCAAAACATCTCCAAGAAAGAGTAGAAAGGCCCTAAAATGTAACAAAAATGAAAAGGAAACAGCTGGAAATCTGCTCAACAGGAACTAACTTACTCATGAAAATAGCCAATCTTGAGTGAGCAGTCAAGAAAACCTAGCAATAAAAAGGAGAACCAAACAATTCACTCAAAATACTTGTCAACATCATTATCCAGAATCTTTCCTCAGTAACTGAAATTTCTAATGTCCAAAATAAAGGTTTGTAAAATAAAAAGGTTACATTTTTCACAACATAATTATAAATAAATTTAAAGGAGGCTTTTAGGTCTTCATCAATGCTGATATTTCTGCCCAGAGCTGTGATGTGTCAGTGAGTGCAACTCCTGCAGCCAGAGCTCATGCAGAAGTACAATTTCCCAGGATACATCAGTAGCATGCTACCAGACCAAGTAGAAAGAGGCTTCTCTGTTTTGTTTTTCAAGTAAAAGTCAAGGGTAAATGTCAAAGTTTTAAGGTAAAGTTGAGGTTTTTTTTGGAAAGAGGCTATTTGTGCAGCAGAGAGAACTTGCATTTATATAGCATCTTTCACAACCTCAGGATGTCCCAAAGCACTTTTGAAGTACAGTCACTGTTGAGGGAGGGAAATGCAGCAGCCAATTTACACAAGGTCCCACAAACAATGACAAGGTCATTTGTTTTTTTCTGGTGTTGGTTGGGTGAATAAATATTGACCAGGACACCTGGGAAGAACTCTCCAGCTCTTCAAAATAATGCTGTGGGATCTTGTCCATCCATTGGTTTAACATCTCATTTGAATGACAGCACCTCCGACAGTGCAGCACTCCCTCAGTAGTGCACTGGAGTGTCAGCCTAGATTATGTGCTCAAGTCTATGGAGGGGCAGGGTGGGGGGGGGGGTGGTGAACCCACACCCTTCTGACTCAAAAGCAGAGCGCTCCCACTGAGCCGAGGCAGACAGACCCACTTCACAGGTGACCCAATGGATTTGGGTATACAGGGCACAACTTCAAAGTTTGCAGATGACATGAAACTTGGCAATGTAGTAACAGTGAGGATAGTAACTTCTGGAGGACACACAGACTGGTGAAATGGGCAGATGAAATTTAACACATTGAAGTGATTCATTTTGGTAGGAAGAATGAGGCGGCAATATAAACTAAATGGCACAATGTTAAAGGGGGTGCAAGACGACGCCAGGGGTGTCTGTAGACAAATCTTTGAAGGTGGCAGTACAAGTTGAGAAGCACAGGCGAATTCTGGGCACTACACTTCAGGATGTCAAGGCCTTGGAGAGGATGCAGAGATTTACCAGAATGGTACCAAGAATGCAGGACTTGTTTTGTGGATAGACTGGAGAAGCTCAGATTCTCTTAGAGCAGAGAAGGTAGGGGAGAGATTTGACAGGTGTTCAAAATCATGAAGGGTTTTGATAAGAGTAAATAAGGAGCAATTGTTTCCAGTGATGAGTTGATAACCAGAGGACAGATTTAAGGTAATTGACAAAAGAACCAGAGGCAACATGAGGAATTTTTAAGCAGCGAGTTGTGATCTGGAATGCACTGCCTGAAATGGTGGAGGAAGCAGATTCAATAGTAACTTTCAAAAGGGAATTGGATAAATACTTGAAGGGGGAAAATTTGCAGGGCTGTGGGGAAAGAGCAGGGGAGTGAGACTAACTGGAGAGCTCCACCAAAGAGCCGGCACAGGCACAACAGGCCAAATGGCCTCCTTCTGTTGCATCATTTGATAAATTTTCCAATAGAAAAGTCAAATTATGCCTTTGTGCATAATCATATTATAGCTTTTATTTTTGAAAGTGATTCCAATACCAACTATATGACAAATTTGAGCAGATTTTAAATGAGACAGTGAGAGGGAGACGGATAGAGCAAAGAACACAACAGAGCCAGTCATCATTCGAAGTTTTTTTACTTTCCCCCTAAATCTCTACTGGAGGGTCTTTAGATGTCAGGTACTTCCATGACCTCCTCCTCAAATAACACCCCTTTAAATAATGGGCAGAGTAGAAACTACAGCACTTTATACAGGACATGTGGTATATTAAACCAGATCACTCCCATTAAAAAACACTGATATGGTCATTCTCAGGGTTTATTCATGGCAGTTTATACATTGCACAGGTAATACAGCACATTTATTGATTAATACTGCTGGAATGTGGCTTTCAGTATTCCTCCCCATCCTCTTCCTCCTCCAGAGAGTCTGCTCCCACCTCCTCGTAGTCCTTCTCTAAAGCAGCCAGGTCTTCCCGTGCCTCAGAGAACTCTCCCTCTTCCATCCCCTCACCCACGTACCAGTGGACAAACGCACGCTTGGCATACATCAGGTCAAACTTGTGATCCAGGCGAGCCCAGGCCTCGGCGATGGCAGTCGTGTTGCTCAGCATACAGACGGCACGCTGAACCTTGGCCAGGTCCCCGCCAGGCACCGCAGTGGGAGGCTGGTAATTGATCCCAACCTGACAACCAGAGAAAGTAGTGTTAGATAAAACTGATGGAATATCCATTCATCACACAGAACAGGACAATTACACAGGGGACTGCTGAGTTTTACACAAAACTACTACTGTACTAAATTAACACCCATCAACTCCATTCCTGCACCAGTATCAGTGAGCCAGCCAGCCCAACAGCAATGTGAAGCTGTCATTCACCTGCAGTCCAGGTGAAGCAACAGCAGTGACAAGCAAGTAAACTCGGAATTTATAAAGTAACCAAGCACGAAGAGGAAAGGTCTCAACAGCCTTTCCCAATCGTTATGGGAATATCAATTTTTACTTAAACGTGAGTAACCACTAACCTGTCACTAGGATGACTCTCCCATGGGCCATCTTTGAAACTAGACAGATTTCTCCTGGGAATAAATCAGGTTAGCTTTGCCCGTTCGCCTTAAGCAGCTGTCAGGAAGGAGCAGGATCCCTGACTCTCCCCCCACCTCCCTCCAAACCAGGGTCACTGAAGATCAACTTGCAGCACCAACCAGTCGTCAAACCTTTCATTCAAGATGTGGGTGTCACCGGCAAGGCCAGCATTTATTGCCCTGCCCTAGCAGCAGGTTTCCTTCCCGAAAAAAGACAATGAACCAGTTGGGTTTTTACAACAATCCGACAGCTTCATGGTCACTTTTACTGATCCCAGCTTTCTATTGAATATTTCTATTCCCAAACAGCCTTGGTGGGATTTGAACTCACGACCTGGGGCCTTGGCCGGCTGGACTGGGTCAGCAACACTCTGCGAAGCAGACTGAGCCATCAGAGATCCTGCCGATTAGCACTTCTCCTGGTCTAATTACAGCTACAAGTTAACTTGGGTCAGATTTGGGCTCCGCTTCAGCGAGAATGGAATCCAATGGCTGGGGTTTACGCCTCCCTTTCCCGAGTGACGACACTCACCTTGAACCCAGTGGGGCACCAGTCCACAAACTGGATCGAGCGCTTGGTCTTGATGGTGGCGATGGCGGCATTGACGTCCTTGGGCACCACATCTCCTCGGTACAGCATGCAGCACGCCATGTACTTGCCGTGACGGGGGTCACACTTTACCATCTGGTTGGCGGGCTCGAAGCAAGCATTGGTGATCTCTGACACAGACAGCTGCTCGTGGTAGGCCTTCTCAGCGGAGATGATGGGTGCGTACGTGACCAATGGGAAGTGGATACGAGGGTAGGGGACCAGGTTAGTCTGGAACTCTGTCAGGTCTACATTCAAGGCCCCATCAAAGCGCAGTGAGGCGGTGATTGACGACACTATCTGGCCAATCAGACGGTTGAGATTGGTGTACGTGGGACGATCTATATCTAAGTTTCGACGGCAGATGTCATAAATTGCCTCGTTGTCCACCATGAAAGCACAGTCTGAGTGCTCCAAGGTGGTGTGGGTGGTGAGGATAGAGTTGTATGGCTCGACCACAGCAGTGGAGACCTGAGGCGCTGGGTAAATAGCAAATTCCAGCTTGGATTTCTTCCCATAGTCGACGGACAAACGCTCCATCAACAGGGAGGTGAAGCCAGAGCCTGTGCCTCCCCCAAAACTGTGGAATATCAGGAAACCCTGGAGGCCCGTGCACTGGTCTGACTGCGAAGGGAAGGAAGGATGTTTAGTTAGTCATTGTCAACATTCAGCATTACAGCTTGCTCCCACCAGCCAGCAGTAAACCAAGAATATCAGCAACTCCTGCCACACTTAATCAATTTCTCTATATATTGCCAAAGATCTTGTGTATGCCACACACTTCCTCTCCACAAGCCTCACTTCTGAAACCTGCATGTCAGCATTTATAATAGCCAAACACCATGTCAACATTTCACCATCACGGTCTGTCAATGAACCAGTCAGTGCTTTTTTATTTTCTCAAATTAAAATTTCTAATGTAGATAAAGTTTTTAAACAAAATTCAACAAAGTTATGTTTCACAGTAGCAGTTTCCCATTTAACTGTCTTGTGTTTTAATGTCTTCATTAATTATTATTTTTTTTTTTAAATACAAAGACCTATGTCTCAATAGCCTGGGCTTGAACCCTCTAGTCTGAGCACATACAGGTTGCATAATTTCACAGAATGTAGACAACATTCTGCCTCTAAAAATCTGTTTGGTCCTTTTTCCCCAAAATGATTTGAAGAAAAGCCGGAGGACAAATTTCAAAAGCTTTAAACCAGCTAGAATTTAGATTGGGTGTTAAAAAACCCAAGGAGGCCATATGTGAAATCAAAATGATCAACTACAGCGATGCCAAAAGCCCAAGGATCTCTCCATGGAACCAAACCTCGGCAAGCCCAATGCATGCCTTCAAAGATATATCGATAGATATATATCTCCTCAAACTCAACATGACCAGTAGGTTTCTGCTGATGTGTACTTTTATCGGAAGTCACAGCTATGCCCAGTACTTGAAAAATGGCCATGTTGTGGGTGGTTTGTGTGACAAGAACACAAACCTTCTGGTACAGGCAGTCATTTCAACACAAACCACACACTGGTGTGGCTGGTGATCTGACATTTGGGGGGCGGGGGGGGGGTAACTGTAGAAGGAGAGGGGAGAAATGCAGTGAGCAGTGTTCCACAGGAGTCTGTGCTGGGACTGCTCTTCCATGTGTAGAGTAAATCAAGCTATTGGGACCTAGCAATTGAGGGAACAATATGGGAAATTGTGACAAGGACTGAAGGAGAGCACAGGCAGATGACAAATACTGTTCAATGGGATGTTTGGAAGAACAGAGAAAGGACATACACTTTCAATGGGAAGATTTTAAAATGGGGTCGAGGAGCAGGGAACAGGTCATAAGAGGCACACAAGTATCTGAGCAGTTCATGTGGCATTCCCCTGTACTGCCCGCCCACGATACTCACCAACTTCCGGACCCGCTCCAGCACCATGTCGATGATCTCCTTCCCAACAGTATAATGTCCTCGGGCATAGTTGTTGGCAGCATCTTCCTTTCCTGTGATCAGCTGTTCCGGGTGGAAAAGCTGACGGTAAATCCCAGACCTGACCTCGTCTAGAGGAGAGAAGGTAATAAAGGACAGTCAACAGATGAAAGCATTGCCCATAGAAAGGAAAAATGAGTAACACCACCCCAGGAAGGGTGTTGAAATAGACAAGGACAAAGTGGAAAGAGAGCTAGGAGTTAGTCAGGACTCCGAATTTGAGCACTGGAGGCAGAGCAGAGCCATGAGACTGATCCCCAGGGTCAGGGCCGGAGCTATGTGGGAGGATTGGAGAGAATCAGGCTTTTCAGCCCACAAAGGAGGTGTCTTGAGAGGTGACCTGAGGTAAACCTTCTACAGAGAAGGGGAATTCAGAATATTATTTGAAGTCAAACAGTGGAAGTAGGTCAAGGGGCACAGGTTCAAACTAGTAAACATTGTGTCTGTCTTCTCAGTAGAAGACAAAAAAAACCAGAATTGTGGGGAACCAAGTGTCTAATGAGAGTGAGGAACTTAGAGAAATTAGTATTGGTAAAGATGAAGTACTGGAGAAATGATGAGTTTTAAAAGGAGGTGGCTAGAGATAGTGGGTGCATTGGTTGTGACCTTCCAGGATTCCCTAGATTCTAGAACAGTCCCCGTGGATTGGAAGGTGGCAAATGTAACCTCGCTATTCAAGAAAGGAGGAAGAGAAAACAGGGAACTACAGGCCAGTTACCCTGACATCAGTAGTAGGGAAAATGCTGGAATCTATTAGGGACATGGTAACAGAGTACTTGGAAAATCACATTATTAGGCAGATTTATTAATGGCTTTAATGAAAGCAAAATCGTGTTTGACAAATCTATTAGAGTTTGAGGGTGTAACTAGCCTGGTAGATATGGAGGAATCTGCAGATGTAGTATATTTGGATTTTCAGAAGGCATTCAATAAGGTGCCACACAAAATTAGGGCTCATGGGATTGGGGTTAATACGTTAGCATGAGTTGAGGATTGGTTAATGGACAGAAAATTGAGTAGGAATACACAGGTCATTTTCAGGATGGCAGGGTGTAACTTGGACTGCTGCAAGGATCAGTGCTTGGGCCTCAGCTATTTACAATCTACATCAATGACTTGGATGAAGGGACCGAGTGTAATGAATCCAAGTTTGCTGATGATACAAAGCTAGGTGGGAAAGTAAGCTGTGAGGTGGACACAGTCTGCAAAGGCATATAGACCAATTAAGTGATTGGTAGGTGGAGTATAATGCAGGGAAATGTGAAATTATCCACTTTGGTAGGGAGAATGGAAAAGCAGAATATTTATTTTAAAAGGCGAGAGACTAGTTAATGTTGGTATTCAGAGGGGGTTTGTGGGTCCTTGTACACAAATCACAAAGTTAACATGCAATTTAACAGCAAGTATTTATGAAGGCAAATGGTAGGTTACTCTTTATTGCAAGGGGGTTGGAGTACAAGAGTAAGGAAGTCTTGCTGAAATTGTACAGGGCTTTGGTGAGACCACACCTGGAGTACTGTGCAGAGTTTTGGTCTCCTTACCTAAGGAAGGATATACTTGCCTTAGAGGGGGTGCAATGAAGGTTCACTAGATTGATTCCTGGGATGAGGGGGCTGTCCTATGAAGAGAGATTGAATAGAATGGGACTGTACTCTCTGGATTTTAGAAGAATGAGGGGTGATCCCATTGAAACTTGCAAGATTCTGAGGGCTTGACAGGATAGATGCCGAGAGGCTGTTTCCCCATGCTGGATAGTCCAGAACTTAGAGGCATTGTATCAGGATAATAATTGGCCATTTAGGACTGAGATGACTCAGAGTCAGACTTTTACAGCACAGAAAGAGGACCTTCGGCCCATCGTGTCCGTGCCGGCCATCAAGCCCTGTCTATTCGAATCCCATTTTCCAGCACTTGGTCTGTAGCCTTGTATGCTATGGCGTTTCAAGTGCTCATCTAAATGCTTCTTGAATGTTGTGAGGATTCCTGCTTTCAGGCAGTGAGTTCCAGATTCTGGGTGAAAGTTTTTCCTCAAATCCCCTCACCTTGAAACTATGCCCCCTGGTTATTGACCCCTCTACTAAGGGGAAAAGTTCCTTTCTATCTACCCTATCTATGCCCCTCAATTTTGTACACCTCAATCAGGTCCCCCCTCAGCCTTCTCTGCTCTAAGGAAAACAACCCCAGCCTGTCCAGTCTCTCTTCATAGCTGAAGCGCTCCAGCCCAGGTAACATCCTGGTGAATCTCCTCTGCACCCTCTCCAATGCAATCACATCTTTCCTATAGTGTGGCGACCAGAACTGCACAGTATTCCAGCTGTGGCCTAACTAGCGTTTTGTACAGCTCCATCATAACCTCCCTGCTCTTATATTCTATGCCTCGGTTAATGAAGGCAAGTATCCCATGTGCCTTTTTAACCACCTTATCTACCTGTCCTGCTGCCTTCAGGGATCTATGTACATGCACACCAAGTACTCTGATCCTCTGTCCTTCCTAGGGTCCTACCATTCATTGTGTATTCCCTTGCCTTGTTAGTCCTCCCAAAATGCATCACCTCACACTTTTCAGGGTTAAATTCCATTTGCCACTGTTCTGCCCATCTGACCAACCTGTCTACATCGTCCTGTAGCCTGAGGCTTCCCTCCTCGCTATTTACCACTCCACCAATTTTCATGTCATCTGCAAACTTACTGATCATACCTCCTACATTCATATCTAAATCATTAATGTACACTACAAACAGCAAAGGACCCAGCACCGATCCCTGCAGTACACCACTGGACACAGGTTTCCAGTCACAAAAACAACCTTCGACCATCACGCTCTGCCTCCTGCCACTAAGCCAATTTTGGATCCAATGTGCCAAATTGCCCTGGATCCCATGGGCTCTTACCTTCTTGACCAGTCTCCCATGCGAGACTTTTGTCAAAAGCCTTACTGAAGTCCATGTGGACTACATCAACTGCACTACCCTCATCCACACACCTAGACACCCCCTCGAAAAATTCAATCAAATTGGTTAGACATGATCTCCCCCTGACAAAGCCATGCTGACTATCCTTGATTAATCCTTGTCTCTCCAAGTGGAGACTAATTCTGTCCCTCAGAATTTTTTCCAATATTTCCCTACCACTGATGTTAGGCTCACTGGCCTGTAATTCCCTGGTTTATCCCTACTACCCTTCTTGAATAATGATACTACGTTAGCTGTTCTCCAGTCCTCTGGCACCTCCCGTGGCCAGAGAGGTTCTGAAAATTTGTGTCAGAGCCCCTGCAATCTCCTCCCTTGCCTCACACAGCAACCTGGGATACATCTCGTCTGGGCCTGTGGATTTATCCACTTTTAAGCCCGCTAAAACCGCTAGTACCTCCTCCCTCTCTATACTAATTTGTTCAAGTATATCACAATCCCCCTGCCTGATTTCTATGCCTACATTGTCCTTCTCCATAGTGAACACAGATGCAAAATATTCATTTAAAACCTCACCTACATCTTCTGGATCTACACACAGATTGCCACGTTGGTCCCTAATGGGCCCTACTCTTTCCCTGGTTATCCTCTTGCCCTTAATATACTTATAAAACACCTTGGGATTTTCCTTTATTTTGCCCGCCAGTGTGTTTTCATGCCCCCTCTTCGCTCTAATTTCTTTTTTAAGTACCCCCCTGCACTTTCTATACTCCTCTAGGGCTTCCACTGTTTTTAGTCCTTTGTATCTGCCAAAAGCCTCCCCTTTTTTCCCCCTAATCCATTCTTGTATATCCCTTGACATCCAAGGTACCCTGGGCTTGTTGGTCTCACCCTTGACCTTTACAGGAACATGTTGGCGTTGTACTCTATTTCCTTTCTGAAAGACTCCCACTGCTCTGATGTGGATTTTCCTACAAGTAGCTGATCCCAGTCCACTTTGGCCAGATCCTGCCTTATCATATTAAAATCAGCCTTCCCCCAATTTAGAACCTTTATTTCCGGTCCATCTTTGTCCTTTTCCATAACTACCGTAAATTTCACCGAATTATGGTCACCGTCACCAAAATGCTCTCCTACTGACACTTCTATCACTTGCCCGGCTACATTCCCTAGAATTAGGTCCCGTACCGCCCCCTCTCTTGTAGGACTTTCTACATGCTGGCTCAAAAAGCTCTCCTGGATGCACTTTGAGACATTTTTTCACTCAAGTTTATGAATTTTTGGAATTCTCTACCCCAGAGGGCTGTGGATACTCAGTCATTGAGTATATTCAAGACAGAGATCGATAGTCCCAGCCCTGACCACCACCAATCCCCTGTGCACAGACCCAACCCCATACGACCCACCACCCCCCGTGCACGGCCCCAGACCCCCATCACCCCATAAGGCCGATGGATGGACTGTGGCCAGGAGATAAACAAAGGCTCTATGAAAAAAGACAAAGGCACTGAGCCCAGAGTGACGAGAGGCTCAGAAGTGTGAACTGCCCAGGGTTGTAAATCTAACTTCAATAAACCATGTAACCTTGACCGTTGAGCATAACTTTGTAATCCAGAGCCTGTCAATTAATAACCTAGGCCCAAGGACTGACTAAAGTCAATGTGCAACCTCTTGAAGATATTAGTTGTGGTAACCCAGCTGCTGAATAAAGCAGTAATCCTTGATATATCGCTTCCTGGTTTCAACCAAGGACTGAGCTGAAGGATTTAGCTCGTTCCCTTGGCCTGTCCTGTAAATCTATGTCGAGTGGCTTAAGGTGTAACTATTAAACTGCTCAGAGAACTGACCTACAACAGACATCTCAAACATTAAAGACAATAATCTGCCGAGCCTGCTTGTGTGGGGCATAAAGGTCCAATAGAGTTAATGTATTGAGACTGTCAGACGCTGCGAGCGTACGCTGCGTATTGCTGACTCATTCTCCCATCGACCCCATTACTACGGCACAGACGGATTGGCAGCTATTAAACACTAATCAGATGGAGCAAACAGGATCACTGAGAAACACATGAATGACTGTCTGTCTGTAAGGGGGTGGAAGGGGAGAAGAGAGAGGCCTTTATTAACTGTGAGCCAAAGGCCTCAAAATAATCCTTCACCCAGCCTGACCAGGAGCAGACATCACATCAAAGGGCATCTGCAGACCACTGGAGGAGAGGGCTCCAGTGACGTTAACCAGGGGTAGTCTGCCCCGCAGACACTCCCTGCCCTAAAGCATTAGATCCGCAGTAACAGACTCCGATAAATCCTGAGATTATACATCTCCCACCATCACACGCCCCAACCCCACTAACCGCCCTTTGCCCCTCACTCCTTACCTATCACAGAGGGCTCCAGGTCCACGAAGACTGCTCGGGGGACGTGTTTTCCAGCCCCCGTCTCGCTGAAGAAGGTGTTGAAGGAGTCATCTCCCCCGCCGATGGTCTTGCTACTTGGCATGTTCCCATCTGGCTGGATCCCATGCTCCAGGCAGTACAGCTCCCAGCATGCATTGCCAATCTGGACTCCAGCCTGTCCCACATGGACAGAGATACACTCTCTCTGAGGGGGGGGGGAAAGAAAAACAGGGCACAGTCAGCACATCCCACAACCCCCGCCAGTCAGTGTGTCAAACCCCACCCCAGCCCCCCATAGACACCCCCACGTCAGTCAGTGTATCAATTGCCCCCCACACACTACCCCCCCAGTCAGTGTGTCAACCCCCCAACCCAGGCAGTGTTAAACCCCCACACACCCCTCCCCTGTCCAGTCCCTAGACCCGAGGACACTAATACCACCCGTAAAAAAAATAAAAAAATTGCACCCACAAGCATGCTTTGCCCTGGCGGTTGGCATTGATCATTTCATTCTGCCCCCTGTACCTGCCAGGCAGACATCACTGCAGCTTAGCACAGCTCACCCAACCCTCACCCACTCTTCCCAAACTCTACATGCACAACCAGTGCTCCTGTGATAACCTTCACGTCACTAACCACTGAAGGAGAGCAAGCTACACCTTGGGCCCACTGGGCTGCACAAAGCCTGCAGACAGTCCTGCCCAGACTGAGGCTAAGCAAAGAATCTGCCCACTCAGTCTCTGCTGCTGCTCTCTGTAAATCACTAAAATGTACCGGCACGTTGCAGCTATTAAACCAAAAGGTGAAAACTTCCAGCAGCTCCAGGCTTTGTGTTCATTGCAGAAGCTCTGTGCCCGTTTGTGTGACCAGGCTGACTGCAGTCTACTCCTACAACTGACCAGGGGCTCAAGACAGATGTAAAAGATCTTGCAACAAGGCATTATTGAGCCAGGTGCAGTTTGACTACACAGCTCTTCCCTGTGCTGACTTGCTGAGGCCTGCAACACGACAGAAAACGTGAGGCTGCTCACAGCTGCAGTGGAGATAAAAAGCAGGTGGGGGTGGGTGCACTCCAGACATAAAAATAACCCAGCTTCAAAACCCAGGTTTGCCTCAGGTCCGACAAGCCTTGCAGTTGTGAACAAGTCCTTACACGGGCTGGGAGGGTGGTGCAATGGTGGAGAGTACAAGAAGCAGTCAGACCAGCTCAGCTTGCCACCTGATCAGGATACAAAAATTTTTAACCCCTTATGCTTTGCTCATTCTCCCACAGCAGCCCTGGTGGGGAGCCGACAGACTGCTGCCCCAGGAGAGTCCCACACCACTTGATGAAGCATTTTAACCGTCAGAATCACCCCATGGTATTGAATGGGCCAGAAGCAGAGGGTGTATCTCAGAAATACATTCCCAGCACTGCAGATAAAAGTGAGCTGGGGGGTGGTTTAGGATTGGAAACAGGTAAATGTTCACCGTCTCTACAGTGTAGGGGTTACAGCATAGCAGTATTCTGAGCGCAGCAATGGACTGGGTGTTATTTTAACTAGGTTAACAGGCATGGGGACAGGGAGAAGTAGCATAATCACTGAGCAACACCAAGTTGAAGACATCACACGGGCCCGTTACAAGGCATGGGAATGAAGGCAGATCCTAGAGCAGCAGGCAGGGGCGAGGACAGTATTCCTGAAGGGGCACAACCGAATTGAATGAATTAACAGCTCAAGCCCAGCTGCAGTGGGAGGGAGATTTCCAATCGCTACACAGGAACGCAGGAAGCGGACAGTAAACCTGTCAGAACCTGCGGCTCCATAAACCCAACCCAGGCCTCACCGCCAGCTGCCTGACACTGCACCACAGACAGACAGCAATCTCACCACGAAACAGCACCGACACTCCCACCCCAGTCTGTGCACACAGCACACTCTCTGCAGGGCTCAGCACAGCCATCCACAGAGAGTGCGCACCGGCCGCACTGCCTCCCCCATCCACTGGGGCACTGCAGCACCCCCACGGCACCACCCCACGGGCACTGCACCTTCCCCACCCCCAGGGCACCGCACCACCCTGCAGGCACCGCACCTCCCCCACCCCCAGGGTAAGCTCCCCCACCCCCCCGGGAAAACAGCCCCTCACCCCCAGGGGCAGCTCCCCCACCCCCCCGGGAAAACAGCCCCTCACCCCCAGGGGCAGCTCCCTCACCCCCAGGGGCATCTCCCCCATCCCCCCACAGAACAGCCCCTCACCCCCAGGGGCATCTCCCCCATAGAACAGCCCCTCACCCACCCCCAGGGGCCCCTCCCCCGCGGGCACTGCACCACCTCCCCGCATATTGCGGATTCCTTTCCCAGTCTCCTCCCCCAAGACTAGGCGTTAGCTCACAGCCCAGGCCGCGATCGAGTAACTGAGAGCGGCGGGGCCCCGGGAGCCGCTCGCTCGCTCTGTCGGTGGGGCAGGCGGTGCGGCGATGCGGCCCCGATACTCACCATGCTGCTCGGGCGGGGTTGTTGTGCGGGCGGCGGGTTCCTCTCAGCGGCTCTCGGTTCTCACACAAGCTCCAAGCCCGCGCCAACGCAGCAATCGGCAGCGCGCCGCCCGCGCGCTCTTAAATAGGGAGCGGCCGGGGGCGGGGCCTCCGCGCCAGCCCAGCCCGCCCATTGGATAGCAGCATCTGGGCCTTCCGCGTCAACCGAGTTCACCCATTGGACAGGAGAGGCGCAAGGGAGACCGCGGCGGATCTGATTGGCCGCCGAGCAATCGGCGGACAAGCCGCAGCGACGGTGCGGATGGCCAGGCGAGGGGAGGGAGCCGCCCTGTCGGGTGAGGCCCCGGTTACAGGGCCGGGCTGGGAGCGGAGCCCACACTGACTGCGGCATTACCGCCCCGCCCCCGCTCTCCCGCCATTGGTCGCCGGAAACGTCAATCCTCGCGCCCCGCCAATCGGAAAGCGAGCTGCTCCTGATTGGCCGCAGTCTGACTGACCGTGTCGGTTCATTTCCCGCAGTTCCGCTCTCCCTCCGGCCCCTCCCTCCCGGAACCAGCATAGGCTCCCCTTGTCCTCACCTTTCACCCCATCATCCTGCACCATAGACACAAAAGGCATCAAGGGGTCTGGGGGGAGAGCCGGGAATATGGTATTGAGAGAGAGGATCAGCCATGATCATATTGAATGGCAGAGCAGGCTCGAAGGGCCAACTCCTGTTCCTTTTTTTATATGTTTCTATTTCCGCCACCACCAGCGTGATCCCCACCACCAAACACATCTTCCCCTCCCCCCCCTTTCAGAATTCCGAAGGGACCGCTCCCTCCGCGACACCCTGGTCCACTCCTCAATCACCCCCAACACCCCTTCCTATACTTCTTGCAATCTAGTATACTGTATTCGCTGCTCACGATGTGGTCTCCTCTACATCGGGGAGACCAAACGCAGATTGGGTGACTGCTTTGCGGAACACCTCCGTTCAGTCCGCAAGGGGGACCCCGAGCTCCCGGTCGCCTGTCACTTTAATTCTCCGCTCCACTTCCACTCTGACCTCACCGTCCTCGGCCTCTTACACTGTTCCAATGAAGCTCGAGGAACAGCACCTCATCTTTTGATTAGGCACTTTACTGCCTTCTGGACTCAACATCGAGTTCAACAATTTCAGACCATAACCTCGGCCCCTATTTTTTCAGATGGCAGCTGTTGACGATTCTGCCATTCCATTTACATCTCTTCTAGACTCATCTTTTGTTTCTTTACCTGTCCCATTACCATCTCCTTTTGCTTTGTACAATCATACCTTTTGTCATTTAATCTCTCCTGCCTTCCACAGACCTTCCCTTTTGTTCTTTCCACCCCTCCCTCCTTTCCCTGCCCCTGCACTTGCTTAAAATCTGTTACATCTCCAACTTTTTCCAGTTCTGGCGAAAGATCCTACAAGCTGAAATGTGATAATGACCAGATAATCTGTTGTACTGATGTTGATTGAGGGATAAATATTGGCCAGAACACTGGGATAACTCCCCTGCTCTCTCTCCCCCTACGGCATCCTGAAGGCAGGCGGGGCCTCAGTTTAACAGTTCATCCAAAAGACGGCACCTCTGACAGTGCAGCACTCCCTCAGGACTGCACTGGAGTGTCAGCCTAGATTTTGTGCTCAAGTCTCTGGGGTGGGACTTGAACCCACAACCTTTTGACTCAGGGGCGAGGGTGCTACCACTGACACTGATACAGACAGCCTTATCATGACAATATTTGGTATCACACCCAGAGATTTCTCTTGTTGTTCGCCGCAGAATCCTGGAGATTAATCTTTAATTCCTGGAAACGTCAGAGCAATCCTGGAGGGTTGGCAACCCGAGGCTCATTCCCCATCCGGCAGATCAAAGGGGCTGGACCGAGGCCAGAACCGCCGGGGGTTGGGGGGGCGGTTGAGGTGTCCCGGTGCCCCTGGGGGGAGGAGGTAGAGGTGTCCAGGTGGGGGAGATGTCCAGGTGCCACTGTGTGGGGGGCGGTGTGTGTTATGAAAAAGATCTTCTGCAGTGTGGCGGAGGATTCCCTGGCGCACTGCGGAGCTCCAGATCTATGTTGCGAGCAGCGTTCGACGGGCTGGCCCTTGAAAAAGCACCAATTTTTAAAGTTTATTTTGTATTTGTATTTCCTCATAACTAGATAGCATCCCAGTGAATCTGCATTGAACCCTCTCTAAAGCCTCAATATCCTTTCTTTAGTTGTGGAGCCCAATACTACACACAGTACTCAGTTAGAGTCTTATTAAGGGTTTTATACAGGCTCATCATTACCTTTTGACTTTTGTATTCTACACCTTGTGATAAAAGCTAGAATTCCATTAGCTTTTTTACACCGGAGAAGCTCCCTTTAATGCCCTGTGAACCTGTCCCCCAAATCCTTCTGCTCTTCCACAGCACCGAGCCTACTTCCCTTCAGAGTATAATTTACCTGTTATATTTTACCAAAAATGCATCACTTACTGACACTGAATTCCATCTGCCACTTTTTTTAGCCCTTTCCCCATCTTATCAATATCCCTTTGCAGCTTCCTTTGGTCTTCTAGAGAATTAACTACACCTCCTATTTTGGTGTCATCTGCAGATTTCAACACACATCCTCTAGGCCTATATCCGAATCATTGATGTACACAGTGAACAGATGTGGCTCCAGAACTGAACCCTGTGGACACCATTAACCACTCTGACACACTGCCCGTAACTCCTAATCTCTGGTTTCTCCCATCTAACCAAGTTTTAATCCAGTTTGCTACTCTCCCCCTTCTCACAGAAGTTTCTCAAACACAGTTCTCCATTTTGAAATCCATTCTGGCTCCTTCTAATTATTTTCTCTTTATCTAGATACCTGATAATGCCATCCTTAATTACAGATTCTACAGTTTCCCCTCCCACAGATGTTAAACTAATTGGTCTGTAGTTACCCAATTGCTGTCTCCCTTTTTTAAAATGGGTCCTGCACTGGCCATTCTCCAGCTCACACATCCACACTCAGTGGAGCCTGAAATATATTTGCTCAGGGCTTGCTAATTGCCTCCCTCAGGATCTCAGGATGCATCCCAGCAGGCTTTGGTACTTTATCTTCCTTTAACCTAACTAATTTATCTGAAGTTCCCTTTTTTAAATCACAATATCTCTCACCCACTTCAGGATTCTCCTCATCTCCGATATCCTTCTCTTCAGTAAAGACCGATGTAAAGTATTAAATAACTCCGGCATTTACTGATCATTGTCGACAAATTGACAATCCTCTCCTCTGAGGTTCCACCTCACGTTTAACAATTCTCTTTGTACTGATACACTTGGAAATTACCTTACAGTTCCTTTCGATGCTTTTTTGAATGTATTTCCTCATCCTCCTTCTTATCTTTCCTTATCTCACTCTAAACTACTTTTCTTATTCTCTCCATTAGTTTTTCCATTATTAAAATGGATAATGGCGGAGCAGGCTTGAAGGGCCAAATGGCCTACTCCTGCTCCTATTTCTTATTATAATAGCCTCTTAAGGCCGCTTCTTCCATTTTAATTGGTTTGTAACCTTTTGATTTATCCATGGCCATCCTAAAACTATCAGTTTCCTTTTTTAATGGGATATACTTATTCTCTTTTTTACAAGCATCCCCCTGTTGCTCCACAATCCGGTACCAATTTCGATTTCCACCTCACCTGAGCTCAGCGCACAGCACCTTTCTAAAATCTGCCCTCATCCAATCCGGTGCTTTAGTTCTTGTACTGACATTTCCCTTTCTAGTTGGATGTTAAACCTTATCATAGTGTGGGCACTACTCCCAATGTGCTCACCCACATTCAGCCCATCCACCTGATCTATTTCATTACTCATAACCAGATCCAGCAACACCTCCGACCAACACACTGCTTGAGAAAGGAATCCTGTACACATAGCAGGAGTTCCATTCCCTTTGCTCCATTTACTCCCACAATGTCCCAATCGATAAGTGGCTAATTCAAATCTCCCAGAACAATCATTTTATTATTCCTACTCAACTCTCTAATCTGACTGTAGATATCCTCCCACAATTTGGAGGTCTGTAATACACTCCCACTAATGGAACAAGACCTTTTTATCTTTGACTCCCAACCATACTGACTCTCTCTCTAGCCTTTTTGCGTGCACATCACCCTCTCTACAGCATGAGTTTCCCCTTTAACCTATATTCCCACTTCACCTCCTTGCTCATCTTCTCTATCCCTCCTAAATTCATTTTATCTCAGTGTTTATTTTTCATCGTCATGTTTGCAGCCAGGTTTATGTTAATGCCAGTAAGTTGACATCTTTCTGTAAATAATCACTTCCAATTCCCCCAGTTTATTTACCACAAACTGTTGACTTTAATCTTTTAACATTATTCCTTATCCCATTATTTTTTTGTGTACCCCCAATCTTTACTTCCGTTATCCCAATTTATAACTAGTCCATTTTGTTTTATTCCTCTCCACACACACCCCCAGATGCACTGTGGGTTATTAGTGATACAGCCCCACACCTTCACTACGGGATATCAATGTTACTGCCCCACACCCCCACCCCACTTTGAGATATCAGTGCTACAGCCACCCCCCCTCCCCCCACTAACCGTGGGATGAGTGGTACAGCCCTCCACCACTCAAATTGGGATCTGTGGTACAGCCCCCCCCCCACCGTGTAATATCATTGGTACAGAACCACTCTCGCTGTTGGACTTGTGGTACAGCCTTCCCCCCTCAGTCGGTAATATCAATGGCACAGCCCTCCCCCACCACCTCCCAGGCCAGGATCTGATTGGGGCTGCTCACCAATGACAGCAAAGGACTTTCAGAAGATTTTTTAATAATAACCAAAAATGACAGGTTGAGCGATCAGCTGGTCACCACAGTGCTGCACACGACGCCAGAACACCGGACCGCTGAGTATGTCACGGTTGAAGAGCTGCTGCTGGCATTCCACACCGCGACTCGGACTGATACTATAGAGCTGCTTGGTGCTGGAGACACAGAGAGGCAGTCCGTGTCCGGTTCCCAGTAGCAGGCGGAGTGTGAACGGACAGTGAGAGACAGACCCACCCCCTCAGCGGATCGACCTGTGCCCCTGTGAAGTGCCGGCTCCTCACCGCCCACTATTCATGCTGCACTCGATCCAAAGCAACGTAAAAGCTCTTCTTGTCATCCAGGCAGTGCCAGCCAATGGGGCCGATCTCACAGTCAGCACAGACCAGGTACTTGATGTTGTTCACATTCTTCGTGAAGCCAACATTCTCAAAGGTGTACATGTCATCGACGAACCAATGCTCCTGTAGCATGTCCCCTTCTACTGAGCTGCCCTCAGTGCCCAGTGCCACCTTCTGCCTCATGGATGGAAGGAAGAGCTGCAAGATAAAGCACACCCATTAATCGCTTGCCCAATCAGCGCTGACTCCATCATGGCTTTGTGAAGGGTAGGTCATGTCTGATTAATCTAATTGAATTTTTTGAGGTCACCAACATGGTGGATAGGGGAGTGTATATGGATGTTGTCTATATGAACTTCCAGAAGGTATTCAATAAGATTCTCACAAGAGATCATAGCAAAAATAAAAGCGCACGGAATTGGAGGTAACCTTGTAACAAGTGTTGGTGACTGGTTGGGAAGTAGGAAAGAGAGGAGGGATAAATAGAATGTTCTCTGATTGGCCGGGCGTGACAAGTGTGTTCCCCAGGATCTGTACTGGGGCCTCATTTTTTTCACCATATATATCAATGACTTAGATGAAGGAATAAAGAGCTGTATTTCCAAGTTTGCTGATGACACCAAGTTAGGTAGCACAGTAAATAGTGTAGATGGGGGTCCAAGTACAGAAATCACTAAAAGCTAGTGAACAAGTACCAAAATAATTAAAAGGCTAATGGAATGTTGGCCTTTATCTCGAGGGGGCTGGAATACAAAGGGGTAGAAGTTATGTTACAGCTGTACAGAGCCTTGGTCAGACCCCATCTGGAGTACCGCACTCAGCTCTGGGCACCACACCTCAGGAAGGATATATTGGCCTTGGAGGGGCAGATTCACCAGAATAATACCGGGGTGAAAAGAGTTAAATTATGAGGACAGGTTGCACAGACTAGGCTTGAATTCCTTTGAGTATAGAAGATTAAGGGGTGATATAATTGAGTTTAAAATGTTAAAAGGATTCAATAAGGTATATAGAGAGAAACTATTTCCTGTGGTGGGGGTATCCAGAACAAGGGGGCATCATTTTATTAGAGCTAGGCTGTTTAGGAGTGAAATCGGGAGGCATTTCTTCACACAAAGAGTAGAAGAAATCTGGAACTTTCTCCCCCAAAAGGCTATGGATGCTGGGAATCAATTGGAATGAGATCGATAGATTTTTATTGGGTAAGAGTATTGAGGGATACGGAGTAAAGGTGGTAAATGGCGTTGAACTACAGATCAGCCATTATCTAATTGAATGGTGGAACAGGCTGGAGAGGCTGAATGACCTCCTCCTGTTCCGTGGACACTGCCAGCTCACGGGACAGTCATCCTGCGAACACTCCTGCCGAGCCAATTTCACAAACTGGGACTCCCTCGCCTGGTCTTATACATTTATATCGCCTTTCACAACCTCAAGACATCCCCAAATGCTTCACAGCCAGTCAAGTACATTCAGGGCACAGCAAGCTCCCACAAACAGCAATGTGATAATGACCAGATAATCTGTTTTAGGGATGTTGGTTGAGGGATAAATATTGGGCAGGACACCAGGGAGAACCCTGAAATGGTGCCATAGGATCGTCTACATCCACCTGAGAGCAGACGGGCCTCTATTTAACGTCTCATGCGAAAAACGGCACCTCCGACAGCGCCGCACTCCCTCAGCGCCGCACTGGGTCAGCCTGGATTGTTCACCCACCACCTTCTCCCTCAGTGACCGACTGACCCAGGCCGACACCTGCAGACCGAAAAGGTTTAACCAAGAATCAGGCACCGCCAGTGATCCGGCGCCGGCTCTCTCTCCCACCCGCCGCTCCCCCGGCCCCACCTGCCGCTCCCCCGGCCCCACCTCTCTCCGGCGGTACCGCGCTGTCCCCGGGCTCAGCACCCGGGAGCCGCAGCGCTCGCACACCACCGCCTTGCCGTTGGTGCCGGCCGCGCTCACTAGGCCGGGGCCGCGGAGCCCGCTGGCGGGGCCTGTTGGCTCCATAACGCCGCTCAACTTCCGTTTCCGGCCGCTTCAAGCTTCCGCTTCCGGCCCGCGCGTTTTCCCTGGAACCCCCGGATAGAAACCCCTCCCCCCCTCCCCCGGACAGTGACCCCTCCCCCGGAAAGTGACCCCTCCCCCCCGGACAGTGACCCCTCACCCGGAGAGTGACCCCCTCCTCCCCGGACAGTGACCCCCTCCCCCCCCCGGACAGTGACCCCCTCCCCCCCCCCGGACAGTGACCCCTCCCCCCCGGACAGTGACCCCCTCCCCCCCCGGACAGTGACCCCTCCCCCCCTGACAGTGACCCCCTCCCCCGGACAGTGACCCCCCTCCCCACCCGGACAGTGACCCCTCCCCACCCGGACAGTGACCCCTCCCCCCCGGACAGTGACCCCCTCCCCCCCCCGGACAGTGACCTCTCCCCCCCTAGACAGTGACCCCTCCCCCCCGGACAGTGACCCCTCCCCCGGAAAGTGACCCCTCCCCCCCGGACAGTGACCCCCCTCCCCCCTGGACAGTGACCCCTCCCCACCCGGACAGTGACCCCTCCCCCCCGGACAGTGACCCCCTCCCCCCCCGGACAGTGACCTCTCCCCCCCTAGACAGTGACCCCTCCCCCCCGGACAGTGACCCCTCCCCCCCGGACAGTGACCCCCTCCCCCGGACAGTGACCCCCTCCCCCGGACAGTGACCCCCTCCCCCCCGGACAGTGACCCTCTCCCTCGGACAGTGACCCGCCCCCCCCGGACAGTGACCCCCCCACCCCGGATAGTGACCCCCTCCCCCGGACAGTGACCCCCTCCCCCGGACAGTGACCCCCTCCCCCACCGGACAGTGACCCCCTCCCCGGACAGTGTCCCGCTCCCCCGGACAGTGACCCCCTCCCCCCGGACAGTGACCCCCTCCCCCCCCGGACAGTGACCTCTCCCCCCCTAGACAGTGACCCCCTCCCCCCCGGACAGTGACCCCTCCCCCCCGGACAGTGACCCCCTCCCCCGGACAGTGACCCCCTCCCCCGGACAGTGACCCCCTCCCCCCCGGACAGTGACCCTCTCCCTCGGACAGTGACCCGCCCCCCCCGGACAGTGACCCCCCCACCCCGGATAGTGACCCCCTCCCCCGGACAGTGACCCCCTCCCCCGGACAGTGACCCCCTCCCCCACCGGACAGTGACCCCCTCCCCGGACAGTGTCCCCCTCCCCCGGACAGTGACCCCCTCCCCCGGACAGTGACCCCCTCCCCCCCGGACAGTGACCCTCTCCCTCGGACAGTGACCCGCCCCCCCCGGACAGTGACCCCCCCACCCCGGATAGTGACCCCCCTCCCCCGGACAGTGACCCCCTCCCCCGGACAGTGACCCCCTCCCCCACCGGACAGTGACCCCCCTCCCCGGACAGTGTCCCGCTCCCCCGGACAGTGACCCCCCCCCGGACAGTGACCCCACATCCCTCCATATCGGTCTCATGCTCAGTCTTTCTGTCTCTCCCTCTCTCAGTGTCCCTCCCCGCACTCTCTCTCTCTCTCGGTCCCTCTCTCTCTCTCTCTCGGTTCCTCTCTCTTGGTCCCTCCTTCTCTCTCTTGGTCCCTCTCCTTCTCTCTCGGTCCCTCTCCTCTCTCTCGGTCCCTCTCCTTCTCTCTCTTGGTCCCTCTCCTTCTCTCTCGGTCCCTCTCCTCTCTCTCGGTCCCTCTCCTTCTCTCTCTTGGTCCCTCTCTCTTGATCCCTCTTTCTCACACATAGGGACAGGAGGAGGCCATTCAGCCCCTCGAGCCTGTTCTGTCATTCAGTGAGATCATGGCTGATCTGCGACCTAACTCCATATACCCGCCTTTGGCCCATATCCTTTAATACCTTTGGTTAACAGAAATCTATCAATCTCCGATTTAAAAGTAACACTTGATCTAGCATCAGTTGCCATTTGCGGAAGAGTTTTCCAAACTTCTACCACCCATGGGGCTAGAAATTCATTATAGCCCAGGAATGGGCGGTATCGTTAGAAAGGTTTGAGAATTAGCGCCAGGCGCTAATGCTTTAGACTGCACACAAAATTCATTCTAACTGCTCAAAGAAATGATTGGAGCGCTAAATCAAGTCTTAAAGGCCTAGCTCAGTGGCGTTACACTGAAAAGCTCCTGCCTCTCTTCCGCGGCCATGTTCGCGCCCGGGTGGCCCTGGAGATGGAGCACGCGGTGTCCGCCGGCACGCTTGAGTTTTTCCGCGACCGGTGGGCGCCGCGGGGACTGGAGTGCATCGTCACCCCGGGCTACCAAATTTTAATTTAATTTGTTAAGTTTCATTTAAAGTTTTATTGATTTACAGTTATTTGATTGGTACCCATCAAAAAGAGTACACTGAAAAGCTCCTGCCTCTCTTCCGCGGCCATGTTCGCGCCCGGGTGGCCCTGGAGATGGAGCACGCGGTGTCCGCCGGCACGCTTGAGTTTTTCCGCGACCGGTGGGCGCCGCGGGGACTGGAGTGCATCGTCACCCCGGGCTACCAAATTTTAATTTAATTTGTTAAGTTTCATTTAAAGTTTTATTGATTTACAGTTATTTGATTGGTACCCATCAAAAGAGTACACTCAAAGGTTTTTTAATTTGATTTATGGCTAATTTGGTTTCTGTCCAATCCAAAAGAGTACACTGAAAAGCTCCTGCCTCTCTTCCGCGGCCATGTTCGCGCCCGGGTGGCCCTGGAGATGGAGCACGCGGTGTCCGCCGGCACGCTTGAGTTTTTCCGCGACCGGTGGGCGCCGCGGGGACTGGAGTGCATCGTCACCCCGGACAACCAAATTTTAATTTGATTTATTAAGTCTCATTTGAAATTTTAATTTGATTTACAGCTAATTTGGTTTCTGTCCAATCCAAAAGAGTACACTGAAAAGCTCCTGCCTCTCTTCCACGGCCATGTTCGCGCCCGGGTGGCTCTGGAGATGGAGCACGCGGTGTCCGCCGGCACGCTTGAGGCCTTCCGCGACCGGTGGGCGCCGCGGGGACTGGAGTGCATCGTCACCCCGGCCAACACAATTTTAATTTAATTTGTTAAGGTTTATTTAAAGTTTTATTGATTACAGTTTATTTGTTTTAAGTATGCATGAAAAGAGTACACTGAAAAGCTGGACCAATATCGTGTGCAGTCTAATTGCAACTCATCATCGCCACAGGCTTTTCCCAGTACTTAAAGGGGTGGTTCATTGATGCTGCAGCACCTCATTCTCAGCATTTCTGGCTGTGCAGCTGCCCCAGCAAGGAGAAGGAGAGAAGGGGCAACACGGTGGCATAGTGGTTAGCACTGGTGTCTCACAGCGCCAGGGACCCGGGTTCGAATCTGACCTCGGGTGACTGTCTGTGTGGAGTTTGCACATTCTCCCCGTGTCTGCGTGGGTTTCCTCCGGGTGCTCTGGTTTCCTCCCACAGTCCAAAAATGTGCGGGTTAGGTTGATTTGGCTATGATAAATTGACCCTTAGTGTTAGGGGGGGATTAAATATGTGGGGATAGGATGGGATATGTTAGGGGGAATTAAATACGTGGGGTTACGGGGGTAGGGTGGGATATGTGTACTGTGGGGATTAAAGCAGGTCGCACAACACCAGGTTATAGTCCAACAGTTTTATTTGAAATCACAAGCTTTCGGAGCTCCGAAAGCTTGTGATTTCAAATAAAACTGTTGGACTATAACCTGGTGTTGTGCGACCTCTCAATTTTGTCCACCCCAGTCCAACACCGGCATCTCCGCATCATGATTAAAGCAGGGACAGGGTACTGGATTTGGATGATCAGCCATGATCGTATTGAATGGTGGAGCAGGCTCGACGGGCCGAATGGCCTACTCCTGCTCCTAGATTCTATGTTTCTATGAGAAGGAGAAGGAGAAGGAGAGTGGAGAGTGGAGAGTGGCAGAGCAGAGCAGAGTGGTGGTCTCTTTGACCAGGGAGAGAAGGAGGAGACCAGACTGCAGACCACCACCATTATCAACCACAACAACTGAGGTGACAGGAGAGGAGAGGAAAAGAGAAAAGGCCAACAGCAACAACACCAGAGGAGAGGCCTTTCCACACTGCCTCCCCAATTGGCTTCCATTTTAGGAGAGGGAGAGAGGGGAGAAAACATCACAAACATCATCTGTTTGGAAGGAGGAAGAATCAACATCTACAGGTGGGTGTTATTTCTGGTGCACTCTCCCAGAGACTTTGTATTGTAGGTGGGGGGAGGAAAGAAGAAAAGAAGTAGGCCGGAACATCAAGGGGTGTGTGTGTGGCTCTTGTAAAAAAAACTAGGGCACGCACACCACTAATAAACACCCCTTCCCATTGCCTGACCTGGGACAGCTGGAGCTGCCTAGGTGAAGTCCCCAATTTAATTACATCTTATTGGGCATCGTTAAGACCTGGTGCAGAACTGAGCCTGGCCATCTCCAGCTTCCCAGGTGAAGACATCTTCTCCCCCCACCAGAAGACCACCGAAAAGAAAGACTTTATTTACATCGGAGAGTGCACCCCCTGCCAACACCCACCCACCCACCATCCTGAGTGGCGACCCTGCCCTTGCGGCTTCCCTCCTTCCCACCCCCTCTCTCTCTCTCTCTCTCTTTGTCTCTCTCTGCCTCTCTCTCTAAGAGGCACCTCATTTACTTTTTATTAATTACCCATTGAGCAGAGGGGAGAAGGCCCCTCTCCTAATTAAATCAAATAAAGGGAGAGGTGTGCCTTCAATTTAAACAGCTCCCTCTGCTCAGGGGAAAACAAAAAAAAACGAGGCCATCAACACCTTCAGGCCTGTGACTTGGGGTGAGTGTAGCCCTTTAAAAACCAACTCATGGCGACCACATCTTCGCTGGTGGCGGGGGCAGCGAGGACCTACGCGAGCGTGGCAGCCGCGGCCACGGGTCCTCCTGTTACCCCGTCACCTTTTACACTCCTAACAAGGAAGCATGGGGTCAAGAGCTACACTCACCCCAACATGACGATAGAGGCGTGTGTAAAAGCCATGGCTGGGGTTGTCGGCCCTTCAGCCATCGTCGCCGCCTCTAAGATGTACGGCAAGGCTGTGTTCTTCCTGGGGTCGGAGCGGGCGGTGTCCCTGGCCATTGAAAAGGGGCTCACCGTGGGTGGGACCTTCCTGCCGGTGGACCCCCTCGAGGCCACCGCGCAGAGAATCGTCATTTCCAACGTCCCGCCCTTTGTTCCGGGTGAGCTCCTCCTCCCCCACCTACGTCAACTGGGGGAGGTGAGGTCGGGGATCACACCCATCCCGCTCGGCTTCCGGGAGGCCAGCCTCTGGCACGTCTTCTCCTTCCGGCGCCAGCTTTTCGTCCGGCTGGCGCGGGAGGAGGACACGGACGGCGCGTTCACGGTGCTCCACGGGGGGACCGCCCATCGCGTCTTCTGGACCTCGGACGGCGTGCGGTGCTACGCCTGTAAGGAGGTGGGGCACGTCCGCAAAAACTGCCCCGCCTCCAAGGCCGCCACGACACCTAGTGCGGCCAGGGCTGGCGCCGCCGCCCCTCTTCCCCCTGATACTGTCCGCGCGTCGAAATCCACAGATGCGCGGTCGACGTCGGGGGCCAACACCATCACGGCCTCCGGCGGGGGGGAGGGAGAGCGTCCGAGCGGAAGGAAGACGCTGAGAAAGACTAAACACCTCAGGGCGGGTCCCCTCGTGGAGGAAACTACAGAACTGACCGAACTCACGCCCGCGCTCCTCGCGGAGTTGACAGGGACGCCTGAGGCTGGGGAGGGCCTCGTGCCCGGGCCCGTGACCGCAACTGCCGAGGCAGCAAAATCAAGACCTGCGGCCGGGCTCGGGCCCGAGGGGCCCAAGAAACCCAGTCATCGGGAGGGGGCGGAGAGGGAGGCCCCAGCAGACATGGAGGCCTCCCCCTCTCTGGGCCCCAACACGTTAAAAAGGAGGCACGACTCCCAGGAGGAGGACCGCGAGGAGGAAGGTCCCTCCGCAGAAGGGGAGTCGTCGCCCTGCCGCGGGTGCTGCGCCCCACCCCACCACTGTCATCATCGCGATCGATCGGCAGGGGTCGCCTGTCCCTCGGGAGGGTGAGATGGCCGAGTCTGTCCGACCTGTGCCTCACGGGGATGGGGAAGAGACCCTGCCCGTGGGGGGAGCCGCGGAACAACCCGCGGAAAATAATAATAATACACCGGAACCGTTGCTCCTCGCCGGGTCGGGCATCCTGGGGACTGGGGCGGGCGAGGCCAAAGAAGCTGAGGCTGAGCCCGCCCTTTATGAACCAGATATCTCCCAGGGACTGGTCGAGGAGTGTAACCAGAATCCCCAGCCCGCTGGGTCGGAGGCTGGTGGCGGGGAGACAGAAGGCCCCCTGACTCCGTCTCTGACGTTGGCGCCGGACGTGCTGGAGGAACTGGGAATTGTTTTCTCCCCGGTTTCTCCGGTTGCCCCGGCGCCTGAGGCGGAGGGGGGCCCCGAACCGCCGCCGCCTCCCGGCCCGGCGCCCCTGAAGGAGCCCAGGGAGGACTCCTCTGCCACCGATCCTGGGGGTGGGATCGTGACGGAGGCGGGGCTGGCCGGTGCGGCCGGGCCGTTCGCTGCACCCCGTGCGACGGACGGGTCGGCCGCTGGTGACGACCTCCCGGAGGAGGACGGGGACTCGGTGGTGGGCACCGAGGATGATTTGGAATCCATCGGCAGCGAGACGGTGGATGCCCTCGTGCCCCTCACCGACTCTCCCCTCATCCCTGTAGGGGAACTCCGGGATTTTATGGCCACGTGCCGGGGTCGTCGCAACAAGATCCGGCTGGCCCTCGACAAGTGGTCGGAGCTGGCGCTGCTCGTCGGGTCCGTCCGCGCCGCCGTAAAAATCATGGGCGCAGACAAGGACGTAAGCCAGCTCGAGCTGCGTCAGCTCAGGGCGTTCCTCACTGGGCTGCTGGGGGAGTGGCGGTCGTCAGTGACCACGCTCCCTCCCCCCCCGTTAGGTAGAGGTTGCACTATGCTTCTGACATGAAGATAACCATAGCCAGCCTCAACATCAACGGCAGCAGGGAGGCGCGCCGTAGATTCAATAACTTCTCGGTCCTTCGGGACGGGAGGTATGCGGTGTGCTTCCTGCAAGAAACCCACACCGTTCCGGGAGACGAGGCCACGTAGCTCCTGGAGTGGCAAGGAGGGGTCAGCATGAGTCGCCTCTCCAACAATTCCTGCGGGGTGACCATCTTGCTGGCCCCGCATTTTCAGCCGGAGATCTTGAGGGTCAAGGAGCACGTGCCGGGCCGCTTGCTCCAGGTCACTGTTCGCCTGGGAGGCGTGCCGCTCCATTTAGTGAACGTGTACGCCCCCCAGACCGGTGCGCAGCAAGTGCGCTTCTTCGGAGAAGTGTCCGCTCTTCTGGGCTCCATCGACGTCGGCGAGTGCGTCATCCTCGGGGGGGATTTCAATTGTACCCTCGAGGCGCGGGACCGGTCGGGTCCCCCGCGAAGCCCGGCGGCGATGGAGAAGTTGCGGGACCTGGTCGGGTCCTTCGACTTGGTGGACGTCTGGCGAAATCTCCATCCCGACTCCAGCGCCTTCACGAGCGTGAGGTCTGGAGGAGGAAGGTCCAGAATCGACCGCCTTTACATTTCCCGGGCGTACGTCTCCTGCGTTCCGGCGGCTTCCATGCGGCCGGTGCCGTGCACGGACCACCACCTGGTGTGGGCGGAGCTCGCTCCGCTGCGCACGCGGGGGGCGGGGGTCCACGTACTGGCATTTTAACAACCTGCTGCTGGAGGACGCGCGGTTCCGGGATTCGTTTCGCCAGTTCTGGGCCGACTGGAGAAGGAAGCAGGGAGGCTTCCCCTCCTTGAGGCTATGGTGGGACGTGGGCAAGGCTCACGTCCGCGTCTTCTGTCAGGAGTACGCGAAGGGGTCGACCAAGAGGCGGGAGGCCCGGGTCGGGCGATTGGAGAAAGAAGTGCTCGACCTGGAGTCCCGTCTCGGTCAGGTCGTCGAAGACCCAGCCCTGCGGAAGGTGTACGAAGAGAAGAAGGGCGCGCTGAAGGACCTGCAGCTGGTCGGGTCCCGAGGCGCGTACGTGAGGTCGCGGATCCAGTTCCTGCGGGACCTGGACCGCGGCTCCCCCTTCTTCTACTCGCTGGAAAAAAGACGGGGGGTCCGTAAGCAGCTCTTGGGGCAGCTGGCCGACGACGGATCTCTGGTCTCGGATCCGGAGGGCATCAGCGCGGAGGCCCGGGCCTATTACGGGGCTCTGTTCTCTTCGGATCCGTCCAGCGAGGATGCGCGCAGAGTTTTGTGGGAGGACCTGCTGAAGGTCGGCCCGGAGGGCGCCAAGAAATTAGAAGCTCCGCTAAGCCTGGCGGAGCTGACCGGCGCCCTGCGCCAGCTCTCGAGGGGCAAGTCCCCGGGGCTGGACGGGCTGACCGTGGAGTTCCACAGGGCGTTCTGGGACGTCTTGGGGGGCGACTACGCGCGGGTCCTGGGGGAAAGTCTGGCGACCGGGGAGATGCCCCTCTCTTGGCGCAGGGCGGTCATCGTCCTGCTGCCTAAGAGGGGCGATCTCCGCCTTCTTAAGCACTGGCGCCCGGTCTCCCTCCTCAGCACGGACTACAAAATCTTCGCCAGGGCTATGTCTGCTCGCCTTGGCACCGTGCTGGCCCACATGATCCACCCCGACCAGTCCTACACAGTCCCGGCCGGAGCATCCATGACAACATCCATCTGGTCCGGGACCTGGTCCACCATTCCCAGAGGGCTGGTCCGTCGGTCGCCTTCCTTTCCCTGGATCAGGAGAAGGCGTTCGACAGGGTGGATCACGAGTATCTTTTCGGGACTCTGCGCGCATTCGGGTTCGGGACGCATTTCGTCGCCCGGATCCGACTTCTGTACGCTGCCGCGGAGTGTCTGATTAAAGTTAACGGGTCTTTGACGGCGGCCCTTCGCTTCGGGAGTGGGGTACGTCAGGTATGCCCCATGTCCGGTCAGTTATACGCCGTTTGTGTGGAGCCTTTCCTGCGCCTCTTGCGGAAGAGGTTGACGGGACTGGCTCTGCAAGGGCCGGGCGTGGAGGTGGTCCTCTCGGCTTACGCCGATGACGTGCTCCTCGCGGTCACGGATCCCATCGACTTGCGGAGGATGCGAGAATGCCAGCAGATTTACTCGGACGCATCCTCCGCCAAGATCAACTGGGAGAAATGTTCTGGACTCCTGGTGGGCCCATGGCAGGTGGACTCCCTGCCGGAGGAGTTCAGGCCCTTCGCCTGGAGCACAACGCACCTCCTCTACTTGGGAGTCTACCTCAGCCCCGCCGAGGACGCCTGGCCGGCGAACTGGCAAGAGCTGGAGGCCAAAGTCACCGCTCGCCTAGGGCGCGGGACAGGACTGCTCCGAGTGTTGTCCTACAGGGGTCGAGCGCTGGTCATAAACCAGCTGGTGGCCGCCATGTTGTGGTACCGGTTGGTCACTTTGATCCCTCCCCCTGCGTTTGTCGCCAAGATACAGAAGATGCTCATCGACTTCTTCTGGGACAAAAGGAAGCACTGGGTCTCTGCCGCGGTTCTGAGTCTCCCGCTTAGGGAGGGCGGTCAGGCGCTGGTATTCCTTCGCACCCAGGCGGCGACTTTCCGTCTTCAGACGCTGCAGAGATACCTGTACGTGGAGAATCCTCCTAGGTGGCGTGCGCTGCCGACGTATTTCTTCCGCCAGCTGCACGGCCTCAATTACGACACGCAGCTCCTGTTTGTGACACTGGGCGGTACACGTGCCTGCCTGCGGGAGCTGCCTGTCTTCTACCAGGAACTGCTATGGGTTTGGAACAGCGTCGCCTCCGGGCGCATTTCTCCCCCGTCAGGAGTGGCGGCTGTCCTTCGGGAGCCGCTGCTCAGGAATCCGCACCTCCACGACCGCGGGTTCGGGTGGCTGGCGGAGGGCAGGGCTGTGCCTGGCAAGGTGACTAGAGTCGGGGACCTGCTCGATGGCGGAGGAGCGGGCTGGATGGCGCCGGAGGAGCTGGCGTGGCGCATGTCGTGGGTCAACGTCCGGCTCGCGGTCAAAGCCATCGAGTCGCTAAAAGTGGCACTGGGCCCCGACTCCACTAGGTGTATCGAGGAGGCTCAGGCACGTGGGGCGATCCCGTCCGAGCCGACCTCCGTTCGGACGGAATTCCTTATCGGCGCCCGGCCCCGAATCCTCCCTCAGGAGCCGCCGCCTCACCACTTGAGCCTTCTCGGAGAAATGCCCTCCGTGCCCTTTCATTCCGCACGGAGGCGTTTCCTGTACGGGCTGCTCCTGCACACTCTCCACTTTGCCATCTTCATCTGCCGTCTGGACACACCTTGGCGTACCATCCTGCCGTCCGGCGGAGGCGAAGGTCCCCAATTGAGGGCTCTCTACGCGGGAGTCTTCCCTTGTTCTATTGGGGACTTGGCCTGGAGGGTGTTGCACGGAGCAGTCCCGTGCAATAGGGTTTTAAATAGGTTCACGGACTCCCAGGCTGCTTGCCATTTTTGCGGCCTGGAGGAGTCCGTCTTTCAAAAATATACGGAGTGTGAGAGGTTGCAGCCACTCTTTCATTATCTGAAGGGGCTGCTCCTCAATTTCTGGTTGCACTTCAGCCCCACGCTCCTGATCTACGGTCACCCGGTGCGGAGGGGAGTGGGCAGGTCGGAGGACCTCCTTGTGGGACTGCTCCTGGGCCTGGCCAAAAAAGCCATTAATTGGTCCAGGCAGCGGGCGGTCGAGGGGGTCATTCGGCCCAATTGCCTGCCTCTCTTCCGCGGCCATGTTCGCGCCCGGGTGGCCCTGGAGATGGAGCATGCGGTGTCCGCCGGCACGCTCGAGTTTTTCCGCGACCAGTGGGCGCCGCGGGGACTGGAGTGCATCATCACCCCGGGCTACCAAATTTTAATTTAATTTGTTAAGTTTCATTTAAAGTTTTATTGATTTACAGATATTTGTTTTAGTGCCCATACAAAAGAGTACACTGAAAAGCTCCTGCCTCTCTTCCGCGGCCATGTTCGCGCCCGGGTGGCCCTGGAGATGGAGCACGCGGTGTCCGCTGGCACGCTTGAGGCCTTCCGCGACCGGTGGGCTCCGCGGGGACTGAAGTGCATCATCACCCCGGCCAACACAATTTTAATTTAATTTGTTAAGTTTTATTTAAAGTTATATTAATTACAGTTTATTTGTTTTAAGTATGCATGAAAAGAGTACACTGAAAAGCTGGACCAATATCGTGTGCAGTCTAATTGCAACTCATCATCGCCACAGGCTTTTCCCAGTACTTAAAGGGGCGGTTCATTGATGCTGCAGCACCTCATTCTCAGCATTGCTGGCTGTGTAGCTGCCTCAGCAAGGAGAAGCACAACAAGGAGAAGGAGCCGGAGGACTGAAGCAGGTGTGCTCATGGCAGATCCACCTCAGTCGGGTGGTCAGGGTGATTGAATGCTTGAACAAATGCTACATACCACCATCTGTACCACAAGCTCCACACACTGCCCAAAGCACCACACCCCCAGCGCTCACCCACCAACAATCTCTACCTACCAACACTCACACCCATGTCTCACGCCTTGCACACAATGACAACTATTCAACTATGGCAGGCACAAGGGTCATTAGTTATTAGAATGAATGTGATATGTTCATGCATAAATGTATTAATGGAGTTTGCAATATTCTGTGGTCTCTCTCATTTCACCTTTGTGCCCAGGAGGACGCTGTGATATGGCATGACACAGGGATGGTATGATGGGCATGTGGTGAGCAAAAGGGATCTGGAGTTTAAGTCATCCTGGTGTGAGCCTGGAGGTCTGTTTGGAGGAGGTGGCAGAGTTCTGTGACCATCGCCTTGGTAATGCAGAGCTGTCTAATACACTGCTCCTTGCTTAATTGAAGGTAGGAGAAGTGCTGTCGGAATACTCTCGATATTCCCATATTTCTGGCTGCCTACGCTCCCTCTGCCATAGATCCTGGAGGGTGAGGTGGCGCCAGTACAGCCCCCATTAATGTTGCCAAGTGTAGCAGTTTGAATCTTTGAGCAATAAATGTAGCTACTTTGCACTTGCCAGAAGACTGCTAATACAAAAGAAGCTTGAAATTAGTCATACAAAATGTTCCACTGGGTGAAACTGTCAAGGAACCACTGAAACAAACCTGCCTTGACAGCTGGGAGTGATTAATGCTGATGCCTTTAAATAACGTTGCTGGAGCCAGCTTTCTGCAGCTGGACGCCAGCTCTCCCTGTCACTGTCTGGTCGAGGCGCTAAGATAAGTGGTGACAATGAATTTTCCAGATCGGGTGCCCACGCTCACTGACGTCACAATCTGCCTGGCATTGAAGTCCCCGGCAGTACCGCGTACTGGCGGCGCAAGGATTTGCCATGCGGTGCTGGATTCGCCTCACCCCGGCGTTACTGCATCAGCGCCCCATTACTGCCATCTGCAGGCTCTAACGGGAGGCACTAAGCTACCGAAATTTTCCCCCTTTGTGTGTAAAAGTGTTTCCGAATTTCACTCCTGTAAGGTCTGGCTCTAATTTTTAGATTATGCCCCCTAGTCCTAGACTTCCCAACCAGCGGAAATATTCTTCCTAAGGAGTAGTGCCCAGAACTGCTCACAGTACTCCAGGTGTGGTCTAACCAGGGCTTTGTATAGCTGTAGCATAATTTCTATCCCCTTGTATTCTAGCCCTTTAGATATAAAGCCCAGCATTCCATTAGCCTTTTTGATTTTTTTCTGTACCTGTTCATGACATTTTAATGATCTATGTACATGGACTCCCAAGTCTTGTGTCAGCTGTGGCTCAGTGGGTAGCACACTCGCCTCTGAGTCAGAAGGTTGTGGGTTCATAGTCCCACTCCAGGGACTATGAACCCCAAATCTAGGCTGACACTCCAGTGCAGTGCTGAGGGAGTGCTGCACTGTCAGAGGTGCTGTCTTTCAGATGAGACGTTAAACCGATGCCCCATCTGCTCTCTCAAGTGGACGTAAAAGATCCCAGGACACTATTTTGAAGAGCAGGGGAGTTATCCCCGGTGTCCTGGCCAATATTTATCTCTCAATCAACATATATAAAAAAAACAGTTTATCTGGTCGTTATCACATTGCTGTTTGTGGGAGCTTGCTGTGCGCAAACTGGCTGCCGCGTTTCCCACATTACAACAGTGACTACACTCCAAAAGTACTTTATTGGTTGTAAAGCGCTTTGAGATGTCCGGTGGTCGTGAAAGGCGCTATATAAATGTAAGTCTTTCTTTCTTTCTATCTGGACCGCCACTGTTTTTAGCTTTTCACTATTTAAAAAGTACCCTGTTCTGTCCTTTTTAGGTCCAAAGTGAATGACTTCACATTTGCCTACATTGAAATCCATTTGCCACAGTTTTGCCCATTCACTTAATCTATTAATATCTCTTTGTAATTTTATGCTTCTGTCTACACTGCTGACAATATCACCTATCTTTGTGTCAGGAGAAAACTTGGGTATATGACTTTCTATCACATCATCTAAGTTGTTAATAAATTTGGTGAATAGTTGAGGCCCCAATGCAGATCCTTGCGGGACACCACTCATCACATCCTGCCAATTTGAGTGCCTACCCATTATCCCTACTCTCTGTCTCCTGCCACACAGCCAATTTCCTAACCAGGTCAATAATTTGCCTTCAATTCCATGAGCTTCAACTTTAGCTAACAATCTTTTATGAGGGACTTTATCAAATGTCTTCTGGGAATCTATATAAATAACATCCATAGATATTCCCCTGTCCACTACTTTAGTCACCTCTTCAAAAAATTCAATCAGGTTCGTCAGGCATGACCTACCCTTTACAAATCCATTTGGCTCTCTCTGATCAGTTGAAAATTTTCAGTCACATTATCCTTGATTATAGACTCTAGTAATTTCTCGACAACAGATGTTAAGCTAACTGGTCTATAATTCCCTGGTTTCCCTCTCTCACCATTCTTAATTAGCAGAGTGACAGGTGCAATTTTTAAAATCTAAATGAACGGTTCCCGAATCGAGAGAACTCTGGAAGATTATAGTTAGGGCATCTGCAATGTTCTCACCTACCTCTTTTAAAACCCTGGGATGGAAACCATCAGGTCCTGGCGATTTGTCGCTCTTTAGTGTTATTATTTTCTTCATTACTGTTATTTTGCTTATGTTAATTTTGGTGAGTCCCTGTCCCTGATTCAATATGAGTTTCCCTGGGATTTCCGACGTGCTTCCTCTTCCTCTACTGTAAATACTGACGCAAAGTAATTATTCAACATGTCCACCATTTCCTTATTATCATTGGCAATATCACCGTTATCAGTTTTCAAGGGGCCCACGTTGCTCCTGACCACCCTCTTTTTCCTAATATTGTAAAAAAAATTTGTGTTGATTTTGATATCCCTTGCAAGTTTCTTTCTATACTCCCTCTTTGTAGCTCTAACTATCTGTTTTGTCATCTGTTTTGTAACTTTCCCATTCGCCGGGATCTGTGCTAGTTTTTACATTTTTGTATGCTTTTTGTTTTAGTTTTATGCTGTCCCTTACCTCTTTAGTCGTCCATGGCTTTTTTTTTTAGCAAGTAGAGCTCTTGCCCCTCAGTAACCTGGTTCTGTATCACAAATTCTTTTTTGAACACCTCCCACTAATCTGTCATTTTACCCATTAACAGATTTGCCCAGTTTACTGTGGACAATCTCTCTCATCGCATTGAAGTCGGCCTTACCAAAATCTAGAATCTTAGTAGCTGTTTCGCGTTTCTCCCTTTCAAACACTATGTTGAACTCAATCATATTATGATCGCTATTGGATAAATGTTCATGCACTGTTAGGCTGTTAACTAAATCTGGCTCATTACTCATTACTAAATCTAATATGGCTTGCCCCCTTGTTGGTTCTAGGATATATTAAAAAAATAGGACCTCAAAGGTAGTAATCTCAGGATTTGTGTGTGTTCGTGCCACGTGCTAGTCAGAGTAGAAATAGGAGGATATTTCAAATTAATACGTGTCTAGAGGAATGGTGCAAGGGGGAGGGATTCAAATTCCTGGGACATTGGAACCGGTTCTGGGGGAGGTCGGACCAGTACAAACCGGACGGTCTGCACCTGGGCAGGGCCGGGACCGCTGTCCTAGGGGGAGTGTTTGCTAGTGCTGTTGGGGAGGATTTAAACTAATGTGGCAGGGGGTTGGGAACCTGAGCAGGGAGACAGAGGAAAGCATGTCAGGAAGGGACAGAAGGTATGGAGTAAAAGGTAAAGTGTTAAATAAGGAAAAAGCAGGAAGTAAGTGTCGCAAAACACATTTGAAAGTTCTTTATCTGAATGCACGTAGCATTCGTAACAAAATTGACGAGTTAACGGCACAAATAACTATGTATGGGTATGATCTTGTGGCCATTACAGAAACATGGCTGCAGGGTGACAACGTCTGGGAATTAAATATGCCAGGGTATTTAACAATCAGGAAGGACATGCAGGAAGGAAGGGGAGGGGGGGGGGGGGGGGGGTGGCTATGTTAATAAAGGAAGGAATCACTGTAATACAGAAAAATGATATTGGGTCAAAAGATCAGGATAATGAAACAGTTTGGGTAGAGATAAGGAATAATAAGGGGAAAAAAACACTGGTGGGCGTAGTATATAGGCCTCCTAATAGTTGCAATTCTGTTGGAAGAAGTATTAATCAGGAAATAGTTGGGGCATGTAATAAGGGAACAGCTATAATTATGGGGGATTTTAACTATCATATTAACTGGACAAATCAAATTGGGCAGGGCAGCCTTGAGGAAGAGTTTATTGAGTGTCTTAGGGATGGATTTCTTGAGCAGTATGCAACTGATCCTACAAGGGGGCAAGCAACCTTGGACCTGGTACTGTGTAATGAGTCTGGATTAATTAATAATGTCCTAGTTAAGGATCCCCTTGGAATGAGTGACCATAACATGGTTGAATTCCATATCCAATTAGAGGGTGAGAAGGTTGGTTCTCAAACAAGCATACTGAGCTTGAATAAAGGAGACTATGATGGCATGAGAACAGAATTGATTAAAGTGGACTGGGAAAATAGATTAAAGGGTAAGACGGTACATGAGCAGTGGTGTTCATTCAAGGAGTTATTTTACAACTTTCAAAATAAATATATTCCACTGAGGGAAAAAAGGGTGTAAAAGAAATGACAGCCATCCATGGCTAAGTAAAGAAATTAAAGAAAGTATCCAACTAAAAACAAGGACATATAAGGTAGCCAAAGTTAGTGGGAGGATAGAAGATTGGGAAGTCTTCAAAAGACAACAAAAAGTAACTAAAGGATTGATTAAGAAAGGGAAAATAGACTATGAAAATAAATTAGCAAAAAATATAAAAACAGATAGCAAGAGTTTCTATAGTTATATAAAAAGAAAAAGGGTGGTTAAGGCAAACGTAGGTCCCTTAGAGGATGAGACCGGGAAATTAATGGTGGGAAACATGGAGATGGCAAAAATGCTGAACAAATATTTTGTTTCAGTCTTTACGGTAGAGGACACTAAGAATATCCCAACACTGGACAAACAGGGGGCTCTAGTGGGGGAGGAGCTAAATACGATTAAAATCACTAAGGAATTGGTACTCAGTAAAATAATGGGACTCAAGGCGGATAAATCCCCTGGACCTGATGGCTTACATCCTAGGGTCTTGAGGGAAGTGGCAGTAGGAATTGTGGATGCTTTGGTAATAATTTTCCAAAACTCCCTGAACTCCGCAAAGGTCCCGGCAGATTGGAAAACTGCTAATGTAACACCCTTATTTAAAAAGGGTTGTAGGCAGAAGGCTGGAAATTATAGACCAGTTAGCCTAACATCTGTGGTGGGTAAAATTTTGGAGTCTATTATTAAGGAGACAGTAACAGAACATTTAGATAAACATAATTTAATAGGACAAAGTCAGCATGGCTTTATGAAGGGGAAGTCATGTCTGACAAATTTGCTCGAGTTCTTTGAGGACATAACGTACAGGGTGGATAAAGGGGAACCAGTGGATGTAGTGTATTTAGACTTCCAGAAGGCATTCGACAAGGTGCCACATAAAAGATTATTACTCAAGATAAAAAATCACTGGATTGGGGGTAATATTCTGGCATGGGTGGAGGATTGGTTATCTAACAGGAAGCAGAGAGTTGGGATAAATGGTTCATTCTCGGACTGGCAACCAGTAGCCAGTGGTGTTCCACAGGGGTCGGTGCTGGGTCCCCAACTCTTTACAATCTATATTAACGATTTGGAGGAGGGGACCGAGTGTAACATATCAAAGTTTGCAGATGATACAAAGATGGGAGGGAAAGTAGAGAGTGAGGAGGACATAAAAAACCTACAAGGGGATATAGACAGGCTGGGTGAGTGGGCAGAGATTTGGCAGATGCAATACAATATTGGAAAATGTGAGGTTATGCACTTTGGCAGGAAAAATCAGAGAGCAAGTTATTATCTTAATGGCGAGAAACTGGAACGTACTGCAGTACAAAGGGATCTGGGGGTCTTGGTGCAAGAAAATCAAAAAGTTAGTATGCAGGTGCAGCAGGTGATCAAGAAAGCCAATGGAATGTTGGCTTTTATTGCTAGGGGGATAGAATATAAAAACAGGGAGGTATTGCTGCAGTTGTATAGGGTATTGGTGAGACCGCACCTGGAGTACTGCATACAGTTTTGGTGTCCATACTTAAGAAAAGACATACTTGCTCTCGAGGCAGTACAAAGAAGGTTCACTCGGTTAATTCCGGGGATGAGGGGGTGGACATACGAGGAGAGGTTGAGTAGATTGGGACTCTACTCATTGGAGTTCAGAAGAATGAGAGGTGATCTTATTGAAACATATAAGATTGTGAAGGGGCTTGATCGGGTGGACGCGGTGAGGATGTTCCCAATGATGGGTGAAACTAGAACTAGGGGACATAATCTTAGAATAAGGGGCTCCTCTTTCAAAACTGAGATGAGGAGAAACTTTTTCACTCAGAGGGTAGTGGGTCTGTGGAATTTGCTACCCCAGCAAGCTGTGGAAGCTACTTCATTAAATAAATTTAAAACAGAAATAGACCGTTTCCTAGAAGTAAAGGGAATCAGGGGTTACGGGGAGCGGGCTGGAAATTGGACATGAGTTTGAGTTCGGATCGGTCAAGGCCCTGTGGGTGGTGGAGCGGGCCCAGGGGCCGAGTGGCCTGGTCCTGCTCCTACTTCTTGTGTTCTTTAGAGTTGAGGTTGGATCAGATCAGCCATGATCTCATTGAATGGCGGAGCAGGCTCGAGGGGCCGATTGGTCTACTCCTGCTCCTATTTCTTATGTTCTTATATTGTTGAAGAAAACTATCCCGAACACACACAAAGAATTTACTACCTTTCTGACAGGTGCTTGTCTGTTTATCCCAATCGATATGAAAGTTAAAGTCCCCCATTAAAACCATTCTACCTTTGCTACATGCTTGTCTAATCTCCGCAATTATACCATCCACCACTCCACTGCTACTACCAGGGTCCTATACACAACTCCTCTTACAGTCTTAAATCATTTTCTATTTCTTAATTCAACCCATAAAGTCTCCACTGCCTGCTTAACTCTCATTATATCCTCTTTTATCATTGAAGTGATTTCTTCCTTAATCACTAAGGCTACTCCTCCCCTCTACCATTTTCCCTATCTTTCCTGTAGACCTTATAACCTGGTATATTTAGTTCCCAGTCCTGACTATCTTGCAGCCTTGTCTCAGTAATGGCTACCATGTCCGACACTCCCAAGTTCAATTTTTCCTTATACTTTGCGTGTTTGTATAAAGGGTGGGCCACGCACCCTAACCTGTCCTTTAGCTCGAATGTTTTACTTTTTTTTTTCTCTCTCCTGGTTTAATCACTTTACATCTTTTAATTTTCCCTTTACCTGCAGCGCCTAAAGCACAATTTCTGACTGTTACTCTACTCTCTTCCCTTTCATTTGTTTCTGAACTATTATTTATACCAACTTTTCCACCTGAGCCCCCCATTTACTTGTTTAAAATCCTCGTGACCGCTCTATTTATCCTTTCCGCTAGGAGCCTGGTCCCAGCCCGGTTCAGGTGGAGCCCGTCCCAACGGTACAGTTCCTTCCTGTCCCAATACTGGTGCCAGTGTCCCATGAAATGGAACCCCTCTTTCCCGCACCACACTTTCAGCCACATGTTCACCTCCCTCAACTGCTTATCCCAACGGCAATTTGCACGTGGCTCAGGTAATAATCCAAAGATTATACTCCTTCAGGTCCTGTTCTTTAATTTAGCTTCTATTTCCAGGTACTCTCCAAACAGGACCTCTTGCCAACTCTTCCCTATGTTGTTGGTCCCAACATGGACCACAACAACTGGATCCTCCCCCGTCCTCTCCAGTATCCTTTCAGGCCGGTTTGAGATATCCCTCACCCTGGCACCAGGTAGGCAACATACCATGTGGGACTCTCGATCCTGCTTACAAAGGATGCTATCTGTCCCCCTAATTATAGAATCCCCTACAACTACCACATTACACTTCCTCCTCCTCCTCCTCCTCCTCCTCCCCCTCCTCCCCCTCCTCCCCCTTAGGACAGCCTCCTGCTCCAAAGTGCCATGGTCCGCATTCTGGCCGTCCTTCCAACAGTCTTTATCCTTATCCTCACAGGTAGCAAGTACATTGTACCTGTTGTATAGGATCAGTTTCTCTGGATCCTCATTCTCTAGCTCACCTGGGTTCCCCTTACTCTGTACAATATCGGCCACACCAACCCCGTTCTGAATCTGCACCTCTCTATGAAGTGTGACCGAGGTCTGGAGCAAACTGTCCAGATAATCCTCCCCTTCCCTCATGTGTCGGAGTGTCTCCAACTCGCACTCCAGCTCAATGACTCTGAGCTGGAGAGATTCGAGATGGAGACATCTCCTGCAGACATGTTCGCTCGGGACAGTCTCGCTGTCCACAAACTCCCACACACTGCAGTCCAGACACACAACCTGCCCTGCCATATCTTAGTCTAACCTTTTATTTAATTAATTAAAGTCTTTATTCAAACAATTATTTACAGTTGTATTAATTAGTTTATCGAGTTAAGTTAGTAATTTAATAAAGTACGTTATAGTTTCCCAGCTCTTACTTTAAACCAGTCATAACTTAAAGAGAGAAAAAAAACGCTAATACTCACCAACCAATCCCCTACCTGTTCGGTGACATCACTCCTTGGTTTTTTTTAACTCGCCGGATACACTCCGCCTCCGTTGCTGCGCCGCTCACTCTCTCTTGGTCCCTCTCTCTCCCTCTGTCTCTCTTTATCTTTCCCTCTGTCACTCCCTATGTGTCTCTATCTCTTTCCCCCTCTGTGTCTCTCTCTCTCCCTCTTTCAAAGAATCATAGAATGGTTACAGCACAGAAGGAGGCCATTCGGCCCGTCGAGCCCATGCCGGCTCTCTGCAAGAGCACTTCAGCTCGTCCCACTCACCACCCTTTCCCCATAGCCCTGCAAAATTTTTTCCTTCGGGTACTTAGCCAATTCCCTTTTGAAAGTCATGATTGAGTCTGCCTCCACCACCCAGTACATTCCAGATCCTAACCACTCGCTGCGTAAAAAAGTTTTTCCTCATGTCGCCTTTGGTTCTTTTGCCAATCATCTTAAATCTGTGTCCTCTGGTTCTCAACCCTTCCGCCTGTGGGAACAGTTTCTCTCTATCTACTCTGTCCAGACCCCTCATGATTTTTAACACCTCTATGAAATCTCCTCTCAACCTTCTCTGCTCGAAGGAGAAAACCCCAGCTTCTCTAGTCTATCCACGTAAATGAAGTCCCTCATCCCTGAAATCAATCTCGTAAATCTTTTCTGCACCCTCTCTAAGGCCTTCACATCCTTCCTAAAGTGCGATGCCCTGAATTGGCCACAATACTCCAGTTGAGGCCGAACCAGTGTTTTATAAAGGTTCATAACTTTTTTGCTTTTTGTACTTTATGCTTCTATTAATAAAGCCCAGGATCCCGTATGCTTTTTTAACCACTTTCTCAACCTGCCCTGCCACCTTCAACGATTTGTGCACACATACCCAGGTCTCTCTGTTCATGCCCCCCCTTTAGGATTGTACCCTTTAGTTTATATTGCTTCTCCTCGTTCTTCCTACCAAAATATATCACTTCGCACTTTTCTGCGTTAAATTTCATTAAATTGTGCCCTGTACACCCAAGTCCAAGTCATCAATATAAATCAAGAGAAGCAGTGGTCCAAGTACCGACCCCTTGGGAACGCCACTGTAAACCTTCCTCCAGTCCAAAAAACAACTGTTCACCACTACTCTCTGTTTCAAGTCACTTAGCCAATTTCGTATCCATGCTGCCACTGTCCCTTTTATTCCATGGGATTCAACTTTGCTGCCAAGCCTATTATGTGGCACTTTATCAAACGCCTTTTGGTAGTTCATGTACACCACATCAACTGCATTGCCCTCATCAACCCTCTCTGTTACCTCATCAAAAAACTCAATCGTCAGTGAAACACGATTTGCCTTTAACAAATCCATACTGGCTTTACTTAATTAATCCACACTTGTTCAAATGAGTGTTAACTTTGTCCCTCTGTCTCTCTCTGCCTCTCTCTCTCTCTCTCTCACCCTCTGTCCCTCTCACCCTCTGTCCCTCTGTCGCTCCCTCACTCCCTCTGTCTCGCTCCCTCACTCCCTCTCTCTCATGACCCCCTGGACAATGACCCCCGGACAGTGACCCCCCAGACAATGAACTCCCCCGCCAATGACCCCCCCTCAGACAGTGACACCCACACCCGGACAGTGACCACCCCGATCAATGCCCACCACCCCCCCACCCAAGGACAATAACTCCCTGGACCGTGAGCCCCGACCCCCGGACAGTAACCTCCATCCCCCCCACCAGAAAGTGATCTCCTCCCCTTTCCCTTCCTCCTCCCCCCACTTCCCCTCCCCTTCCTCCTCCTCCTCTTCCCCTCCCCTTCCTCCTCCTCCTCTTCCCCTCCCCTTCCTCCTCCTCCTCTTCCCCTCCCCTTCCTCCTCCTCTTCCCCTCCCCTTCCTCCTCCTCCTCTTCCCCTCCCCTTCCTCCTCCTCCCCCCCTCCCCTTCCTCCTCCTCCCCCCCTCCCC
>JASTWF010002016.1:0-43425 GCA_030390025.1 Squalus acanthias
AGACGCTCCCTGACCAGTCTCCATTTCTTCTCAATTTACAGATGCTCCCTGACCATTCCTCATTTCTCCTCCATTTAAAGACACTCCCTGACCAGTGCCCATTTCTCCTCCATTTATAGACACTCACTGACCAGTCACCATTGCTCCGACATTTACAGACGCTCCCTGACCAGTCGCCATTTCTCCTCCATTTACAGACGCTCCCCGACCAGTCGCCATTTCTCCTTCATTTACAGATGCTCCCTGACCAGTCTCCATTTCTTCTCAATTTACAGATGTTCCCTGACCAGTCCTCATTTCTCCTTCATTTACAGACGCTCCCTGACCATTGACCATTTCTCCTCCATTTACAGACGCTCCCTGACCATTCACCATTTCTCCTTCATTTACAGACGCTCCCTGACCAGTCTCCATTTCTCCTCCATTTACAGACGCTCCCTCATCACTCACCATTTCTCCTTCATTTACAGACGCGCCCTGACCACTCACCATTTCACCTTCATTTATAGACACTCCGACCAGTCTCCATTTCTCCTCCATTTACAGACGCTCCCTGACCAGTCTCCATTCCTCCTCCATTTACAGACACTCCCTGACCACTCACCATTTCTCCTTCATTTACAGACGCTCCCTGACCACTCACCTTTTCTCCTCCATTTACAGACGCTCCCTGACCTGTCACCATTTCTCCTCCATTTACTCACGCCCCCTGACCATTCCCCATTTCTCCTCCATTTACACACGCTCCCTGGCCACTCACCATTTCTCCTCCATTTACAGACGCTCCCTGACCACTCACCACTTCTCAACCATTTACAGACGCTCCCTGACCAGTCTCCATTTCTCCTCCATTTACAGATGCTCCCTGACCTGTCACCATTTCTCCTCCATTTACTCACGCCCCCTGACCAGTCTCCATTTCTCCTCCATTTACAGACGCTCCCTGACCATTCACCATTTCTCCTCCATTTACAGACGCTCCCTGACCAGTCTCCATTTCTCCTCCATTTACAGACGCTCCCTGACTCACTTCCTCCCTGTCCTGGAGTTTGCCGCGGGGGCCGCTTTGTGGACTTTCTGTTGTTTGCTCCACACCACAGATGGAACCCTGTGGGGTGGAGCAAACATTGCAACATTTGGCAGTGAAATGGATTCACTCAGGACAGACAGCAGGGATTATTTCAGGAAATAACACAGTGTAGTGAGAAAGGAAATGCAGTGGATGTTGTGGAGATGGATTGTCAAAAGGTGTTTGATAAGGTGCCGGACAGGAGGCTTGTTGATCAAATGAAGGCTGACGGTATTAAAGGGAGTGGGGCAGCGTGGATAGGAAGTTGGGTAAAGGGCAGAAAACAGAGAGTAGTGGTTAATGGATGTTCTTCAGACTGGAGGGATGTACACAGTGGTGTCCCCCAGGGTCAGTGTTGGGACCACTGCTCTTCTCAATATCGAGAAATGATCTGGGCTTGGGTATGTGGGGCACAAGATCAAAATCTCCAGATGAGACTAAAATAGGGACCCTGGCCAACTGTGAAGAGGACTGTAAGTGACTTCAGTGTGAATACACAGGTTAGTAAATGGGGCAGGGAGATGGCAGCTGAAATTTAACACAGAGAAATGTGAGGTGATGCATTTTGGGAGGAAGAAAATGGTAGGAAAAGTACATTAAATGGTCAAAGTTTAAAAGGAGTCGAGGAGCCGAACAGTAAAGAGGTGTGGTTTACAAGGACACTTTCCATGGTTTCCTTTTCTTCAGTAATGTTCTCATTATCCCTAAACTACCCTGCCTGCTGTTAATGATGTTATTTCTTATAGTTTCACAGTTATAGGTATAAACATCACACATTATAATCTGATCTATTCTATTACTCACTCTGGTTTAAGCTTATATTGTGGTTAATAACAGACAAAGCCGGTTCTTTCCCCTGATCTGATTAGGAGCGGAATTTGTGGAATGGAATGTCTTATCAGTGTTGCCATGGCGACCTGTCTGCAGTGAAACACCTGTTTGAGTTTCTAACTCAGACTAAACTTCTCTCCCACAATGCCCATTATATCAGACATTTATGTTAATATACTTTAGCCATGTTCTGTTAATATCACTAAAACCAACAAGGGGTTCAGATACACACACCTTTAAAAGTGGGAGGGACAAGCTGATAGTGTTTAAAAAGCACATGGGATCTTAGGTTTTATAAATAGGGGTGTAGAGTACAAAAGGGCAGGTACAGCACGGGTTAGATACAGAGTAAAGCTCGCTCTACACTGTCCCATCAAACACTCCCAGGGCAGGTACAGCACGGGTTAGATACAGAGTAAAGCTCCCTCTACACTGTCCCATCAAACACTCCCAGGGCAGGTACAGCACGGGTTAGATACAGAGTAAAGCTCCCTCTACACTGTCCCATCAAACACTCCCAGGGCAGGTACAGCACGGGTTAGATACAGAGTAAAGCTCCCTCTACACTGTCCCATCAAACACTCCCAGGGCAGGTACAGCACGGGTTAGATACAGAGTAAAGCTCCCTCTACACTGTCCCATCAAACACTCCCAGGGCAGGTACAGCACGGGTTAGATACAGAGTAAAGCTCCCTCTACACTGTCCCATCAAACACTCCCAGGGCAGGTACAGCACGGGTTAGATACAGAGTAAAGCTCCCTCTACACTGTCCCATCAAACACTCCCAGGGCAGGTACAGCACGGGTTAGATACAGAGTAAAGCTCCCTCTACACTGTCCCATCAAACACTCCCAGGGCAGGTACAGCACGGGTTAGATACAGAGTAAAGCTCCCTCTACACTGTCCCATCAAACACTCCCAGGGCAGGTACAGCACGGGTTAGATACAGAGTAAAGCTCCCTCTACACTGTCCCATCAAACACTCCCAGGGCAGGTACAGCACGGGTTAGATACAGAGTAAAGCTCCCTCTACACTGTCCCATCAAACACTCCCAGGGCAGGTACAGCACGGGTTAGATACAGAGTAAAGCTCCCTCTACACTGTCCCATCAAACACTCCCAGGGCAGGTACAGCACGGGTTAGATACAGAGTAAAGCTCTCTCTATACTGTCCCATCAAACACTCCCAGGGCAGGTACAGCAAGGGTTAGATACAGAGTAAAGCTCCCTCTACACTGTCCCATCAAACACTCCCAGGGCAGGTACAGCACAGGTTAGATACAGAGTAAAGCTCCCTCGACACTGTCCCATCAAACACTCCCAGGGCAGGTACAGCACGGGTTAGATACAGAGTAAAGCTCCCTCTACACTGTCCCATCAAACACTCCAGGGCAGGTACAGCACAGGTTAGATACAGAGTAAAGCTCCCTCTACACTGTCCCATCAAACACTCCCAGGGCAGGTACAGCACGGGTTAGATACAGAGCAAAGCTCCCTCTACACTGTCCCATCAAACACTCCAGGGCAGGTACAGCACGGGTTAGATACAGAGTAAAGCTCCCTCTACACTGTCCCATCAAACACTCCCAGGGCAGGTACAGCACGGGTTAGATACAGAGTAAAGATCTCTCTACACTGTCCCATCAAACACTCCCAGGGCAGGTACAGCACGGGTTAGATACACAGTAAAGCTCCCTTTACAGTGTCCCATCAAACACTCCCAGGGCAGGTACAGCACGGGTTAGGTACAAAGTAAAGCTCCCTCTACACTGTCCCATCAAACACTCCCAGGGCAGGTACAGCACGGGTTAGATACAAAGTAAAGCTCCCTCTGTCCTGTCCCATCAAACACTCCCAGGGCAGGTACAGCATGGGTTAGATAGAGTAAAGCTCCCTCTACACTGTCCTATCAAACATTCCAAGGGCAGGTGCAGCACAGGTTACATACAGAGTAAAGCTCCCATTACACTATCCCATCAAACACTCCCAGGGCAGGTACAGAACGGGTGAGATACAGAGTAAACCTCCCTCTACACTGTCCCATCAAACACTCCCAGGGCAGGTACAGCACGGGTTAGATAGAGTAAAGCTCCCTCTATACTGTCCCATCAAATACTGCCAGGGCAGGTACAGCACGGGTTAGATACAGAGCAAAGCTCCCTCTACTTTGTCCCATCAAACACTCCCAGGGCAGGTACAGCACGGGTTAGATACAGAGTAAAGCTCCCTCTATACTGTCCCATCAAACACTCCCAGGGCAGGTACAGCACGGGTTAGCTACAGCGTAAAGCTCCGTCTGCACTGTCCCATCAAACACTCCCAGGGCAGGTACAGCACGGGTTAGAGACAGAGTAAAGCTCCCTCTATACTGTCCCATCAAACACTCCCAGGGCAGGTACAGCGTGGGTTAGATACAGATTAAAGCTCCCTCTACACTGACCCATCAAAGACTCCCAGGGCAGGTACAATACAGGTTAGATAGAGATTAAAGCTCCCTCCACACTGTCCCATCAAACACTCCCAGGGCAGGCACAGCACGGGTTAGATACAGAGTAAAACTCCCTCTACATTATCCCATCAAACACTCCTAGGGCACGTACAGCACTGGTTAGATACAGAGTAAAGCTCCCTCTACACTGTCCCATCAAACACTCCCAGGGCAGGTACAGCACGGGTTAGATACAGAGTAAAGCTCCCTCTACACTGTCCCATCAAACACTCCCAGGGCAGGTACAGCACGGGTTAGATACAGAGTAAAGCTCCCTCTACACTGTCCCATCAAACACTCCCAGGGCAGGTACAGCACGGGTTAGATACAGAGTAAAGCTCCCTCTACACTGTCCCATCAAACACTCCCAGGGCAGGTACAGCACGGGTTAGATACAGAGTAAAGCTCCCTCTACACTGTCCCATCAAACACTCCCAGGGCAGGTACAGCACGGGTTAGATACAGAGTAAAGCTCCCTCTACACTGTCCCATCAAACACTCCCAGGGCAGGTACAGCACGGGTTAGATACAGAGTAAAGCTCCCTCTACACTGTCCCATCAAACACTCCCAGGGCAGGTACAGCACGGGTTAGATACAGAGTAAAGCTCCCTCTACACTGTCCCATCAAACACTCCCAGGGCAGGTACAGCACGGGTTAGATACAGAGTAAAGCTCCCTCTAGCACTGTCCCATCAAACACTCCCAGGGCAGGTACAGCACGGGTTAGATACAGAGTAAAGCTCCCTCTGCACTGTCCCATCAAACACTCCCAGGGCAGGTACAGCACGGGTTAGATACAGAGTAAAGCTCCCTCTGCACTGTCCCATCAAACACTCCCAGGGCAGGTACAGCACAGGTTAGATACAGAGTAAAGCTCGCTCTATACTGTCCCATCAAACACTCCCAGGGCAGGTACAGCACGGGTTAGATACAGAGTAAAGCTCCCTCTACACTGTCCCATCAAACACTCCCAGGGCAGGTACAGCACAGGTTCGATACAGAGTAAAGCTCCCTCTACACTGTCCCATCAAACACTCCCAGGGCAGGTACAGCACGGGTTAGATACAGAGTAAAGCTCCCTCTACACTGTCCCATCAAACACTCCCAGGGTAGGTACAGCACGGGTTAGATACAGAGTAAAGCTCCCTCTACACTGTCCCATCAAACACTCCCAGGGCAGGTACAGCACGGGTTAGATACAGAGTAAAGCTCCCTCTACACTGTCCCGCCAAACACTCCCAGGGCAGGTGCAGCAAGGGTTAGATACAGAGTAAAGCTCCCTCTACACTGTCCCATCAAACACTCCCAGGGCAGCTACAGTACGGGTTAGACACAGAGCAAACTCTCTCTACACTGTCCCATCAAACACTGCAAGATCAGGTACAGCACGGGTTATATACAGAGCAAAGCTCCCTGACACTGTCCCATCAAACACTCCCAGGTCAGGTGCAGCACGGATTAGATACAGAGTAAAGCTCCCGCTACACTGTCCCATCAATCACTCCCAGGGCAGGTACAGCATGGTTTAGATACAGAGTAAAGCTCCCGCTACACTGTCCCATCAAATACTCCCAGGGCAGGTACAGCACAGGTTAGATACAGAGTAAAGCTCGCTCTATACTGGCCGATCAAACACTCCCAGGGCAGGTACAGCACGGGTTAGATACAGAGTAAAGCTCCCTCTACACTGTCCCATCAAACACTCCCAGGGCAGGTACAGCACGGGTTAGATACAGAGTAAAGCTCCCTCTACACTGTCCCATCAAACACTCCCAGGGCAGGTACAGCACGGGTTAGATACAGAGTAAAGCTCCTCTACACTGTCCCATCAAACACTCCCAGGGCAGGTACAGCACGGGTTAGATACAGAGTAAAGCTCCCTCTACACTGTCCCATCAAACACTCCCAGGGCAGGTACAGCACAGGTTAGATACAGAGTAAAGCTCCCTCTACACTGTCCCATCAAACACTCCCAGGGCAGGTACAGCACGGGTTAGATACAGAGTAAAGCTCCCTCTACACTGTCCCATCAAACACTCCCAGGGCAGGTACAGCACGGGTTAGATACAGAGTAAAGCTCCCTCTACACTGTCCCATCAAACACTCCCAGGGCAGGTACAGCACGGGTTAGATACAGAGTAAAGCTCCCTCTACACTGTCCCATCAAACACTCCCAGGGCAGGTACAGCACGGGTTAGATACAGAGTAAAGCTCCCTCTACACTGTCCCATCAAACACTCCAGGGCAGGTACAGCACGGGTCAGATACAGAGTAAAGCTCCCTCTACACTGTCCCATCAAACACTCCAGGGCAGGTACAGCACGGGTTAGATACAGAGTAAAGCTCCCTCTACACTGTCCCATCAAACACTCCCAGGGCAGGTACAGCACGGGTTAGATACAGAGTAAAGCTCCCTCTACACTGTCCCATCAAACACTCCCAGGGTAGGTACAGCACGGGTTAGATACAGAGTAAAGCTCCGTCTACACTGTCCCATCAAACACTCCCAGGGCAGGTACAGCACGGTCAGATACAGAGTAAAGCTCCCTCTACACTGTCCATCAAACACTCCCAGGGCAGGTACAGCACGGGTTAGATACAGAGTAAAGCTCCCTCTACACTGTCCCATCAAACACTCCCAGGGCAGGTACAGCACGGGTTAGATACAGAGTAAAGCTCCCTCTACACTGTCCCATCAAACACTCCCAGGGCAGGTACAGCACGGGTTAGATACAGAGTAAAGCTCCCTCTACACTGTCCCATCAAACACTCCCAGGGCAGGTACAGCACGGGTTAGATACAGAGTAAAGCTCCCTCTATACTGTCCCATCAAACACTCCCAGGGCAGGTACAGCACGGGTTAGATACAGAGTAAAGCTCCCTCTACACTGTCCCATCAAACACTCCCAGGGCAGGTACAGCACGGGTTAGATACAGAGTAAAGCTCCCTCTACACTGTCCCATCAAACACTCCCAGGGCAGGTACAGCACGGGTTAGATACAGAGTAAAGCTCCCTCTACACTGTCCCATCAAACACTCCCAGGGCAGGTACAGCACGGGTTAGATACAGAGTAAAGCTCCCTCTACACTGTCCCATCAAACACTCCCAGGGCAGGTACAGCACGGGTTAGATACAGAGTAAAGCTCCCTCTACACTGTCCCATCAAACACTCCAGGGCAGGTACAGCACGGGTTAGATACAGAGTAAAGCTCCCTCTACACTGTCCCATCAAACACTCCCAGGGCAGGTACAGCACGGGTTAGATACAGAGTAAAGCTCCCTCTACACTGTCCCATCAAACACTCCCAGGGCAGGTACAGCACGGGTTAGATACAGAGTAAAGCTCCCTCTACACTGTCCCATCAAACACTCCCAGGGCAGGTACAGCACGGGTTAGATACAGAGTAAAGCTCCTCTACACTGTCCCATCAAACACTCCCAGGGCAGGTACAGCACGGGTTAGATACAGAGTAAAGCTCCCTCTACACTGTCCCATCAAACACTCCCAGGGCAGGTACAGCACGGGTTAGATACAGAGTAAAGCTCCCTCTACACTGTCCCATCAAACACTCCCAGGGCAGGTACAGCACGGGTTAGATACAGAGTAAAGCTCCTCTACACTGTCCCATCAAACACTCCCAGGGCAGGTACAGCACGGGTTAGATACAGAGTAAAGCTCCCTCTACACTGTCCCATCAAACACTCCCAGGGCAGGTACAGCACGGGTTAGATACAGAGTAAAGCTCCCTCTAGCACTGTCCCATCAAACACTCCCAGGGCAGGTACAGCACGGGTTAGATACAGAGTAAAGCTCCCTCTGCACTGTCCCATCAAACACTCCCAGGGCAGGTACAGCACGGGTTAGATACAGAGTAAAGCTCCCTCTACACTGTCCCATCAAACACTCCCAGGGCAGGTACAGCACGGGTTAGATACAGAGTAAAGCTCCCTCTACACTGTCCCATCAAACACTCCCAGGGCAGGTACAGCACGGGTTAGATACAGAGTAAAGCTCCCTCTACACTGTCCCATCAAACACTCCCAGGGCAGGTACAGCACGGGTTAGATACAGAGTAAAGCTCCCTCTACACTGTCCCATCAAACACTCCCAGGGCAGGTACAGCACGGGTTAGATACAGAGTAAAGCTCCCTCTACACTGTCCCATCAAACACTCCCAGGGCAGGTACAGCACGGGTTAGATACAGAGTAAAGCTCCCTCTACACTGTCCCATCAAACACTCCCAGGGCAGGTACAGCACGGGTTAGATACAGAGTAAAGCTCCCTCTACACTGTCCCATCAAACACTCCCAGGGCAGGTACAGCACGGGTTAGATACAGAGTAAAGCTCCCTCTACACTGTCCCATCAAACACTCCCAGGGCAGGTACAGCACGGGTTAGATACAGAGTAAAGCTCCCTCTACACTGTCCCATCAAACACTCCCAGGGCAGGTACAGCACGGGTTAGATACAGAGTAAAGCTCCCTCTACACTGTCCCATCAAACACTCCCAGGGCAGGTACAGCACGGGTTAGATACAGAGTAAAGCTCCCTCTACACTGTCCCATCAAACACTCCCAGGGCAGGTACAGCACGGGTTAGATACAGAGTAAAGCTCCCTCTACACTGTCCCATCAAACACTCCCAGGGCAGGTACAGCACAGGTTAGATACAGAGTAAAGCTCCCTCTACACTGTCCCATCAAACACTCCCAGGGCAGGTACAGCACGGGTTAGATACAGAGTAAAGCTCCCTCTACACTGTCCCATCAAACACTCCCAGGGCAGGTACAGCACGGGTTAGATACAGAGTAAAGCTCCCTCTACACTGTCCCATCAAACACTCCCAGGGCAGGTACAGCACGGGTTAGATACAGAGTAAAGCTCCCTCTACACTGTCCCATCAAACACTCCCAGGGCAGGTACAGCACGGGTTAGATACAGAGTAAAGCTCCCTCTACACTGTCCCATCAAACACTCCAGGGCAGGTACAGCACGGGTTAGATACAGAGTAAAGCTCCCTCTACACTGTCCCATCAAACACTCCCAGGGCAGGTACAGCACGGGTTAGATACAGAGTAAAGCTCCCTCTACACTGTCCCATCAAACACTCCCAGGGCAGGTACAGCACGGGTTAGATACAGAGTAAAGCTCCCTCTACACTGTCCCATCAAACACTCCCAGGGCAGGTACAGCACGGGTTAGATACAGAGTAAAGCTCCCTCTACACTGTCCCATCAAACACTCCCAGGGCAGGTACAGCACGGGTTAGATACAGAGTAAAGCTCCCTCTACACTGTCCCATCAAACACTCCCAGGGCAGGTACAGCACGGGTTAGATACAGAGTAAAGCTCCCTCTACACTGTCCCATCAAACACTCCCAGGGCAGGTACAGCACGGGTTAGATACAGAGTAAAGCTCCCTCTACACTGTCCCATCAAACACTCCCAGGGCAGGTACAGCACGGGTTAGATACAGAGTAAAGCTCCCTCTACACTGTCCCATCAAACACTCCCAGGGCAGGTACAGCACGGGTTAGATACAGAGTAAAGCTCCCTCTACACTGTCCCATCAAACACTCCCAGGGCAGGTACAGCACGGGTTAGATACAGAGTAAAGCTCCCTCTACACTGTCCCATCAAACACTCCCAGGGCAGGTACAGCACGGGTTAGATACAGAGTAAAGCTCCCTCTACACTGTCCCATCAAACACTCCCAGGGCAGGTACAGCACGGGTTAGATACAGAGTAAAGCTCCCTCTACACTGTCCCATCAAACACTCCCAGGGCAGGTACAGCACGGTTAGATACAGAGTAAAGCTCCCTCTACACTGTCCCATCAAACACTCCAGGGCAGGTACAGCACGGGTTAGATACAGAGTAAAGCTCCCTCTACACTGTCCCATCAAACACTCCCAGGGCAGTACAGCACGGGTTAGATACAGAGTAAAGCTCCTCTACACTGTCCCATCAAACACTCCCAGGGCAGGTACAGCACGGGTTAGATACAGAGTAAAGCTCCCTCTACACTGTCCCATCAAACACTCCTAGGGCAGGTACAGCACAGGTTAGATACAGAGTAAAGCTCCCTCTACACTGTCCCATCAAACACTCCCAGGGCAGGTACAGCACGGGTTAGACACAGAGTTAAGCTCCCTCTACACTGTCCCATCAATCACTCCCAGGGTAGGTACAGTACGGGTTAGATACAGAGTAAAGCTTCGTCTACACTGTCCCATCAAACACTCCCAGGGCAGGTACAACACAGGTCAGATACAGAGTAAAGCTCCCTCTGTGCTGTTCCATCAAACACTCCCAGGGCAGGTACAGCACGGGTTAGATACAGAGTAAAGCTCGCTCTATACTGTCCCATCGAACACTCCCAGGGCAGGTACAGCATGGGTTAGATACAGAGTAAAGCCGCCTCTGCACTGTCCCATTAAACACTCCCAGGGCATGTACAGCACAGGTTAGATACAGAGTAAAGCACCCTCTAACCTGTCCCGTCAAATATTCCCAGGGCAGGTACAGCACAAGTTAGATACAGAGTAAAGCTCGCTCCATACTGGCCGATCAAACACTCCCAGGGCAGGTACACAACGGGTTAGATACAGAGTAAAGCTACCTCTACACTGTCCCATCAAACACTCCCAGGGCAGGTACAGCACGGGTTAGATACAGAGTAAAGCTCCCTCTACACTGTCCCATCAAACACTCCCAGGGCAGGTACAGCACGGGTTAGATACAGAGTAAAGCTCCCTCTACACTGTCCCATCAAACACTCCCAGGGCAGGTACAGCACGGTTAGATACAGAGTAAAGCTCCCTCTACACTGTCCCATCAAACACTCCAGGGCAGGTACAGCACGGGTTAGATACAGAGTAAAGCTCCCTCTACACTGTCCCATCAAACACTCCCAGGGCAGGTACAGCACAGGTTAGATACAGAGTAAAGCTCCTCTACACTGTCCGATCAAACACTCCCAGGGCAGGTACAGCACGGGTTAGATACAGAGTAAAGCTCCCTCTACACTGTCCCATCAAACACTCCCAGGGCAGGTACAGCACGGGTAGATACAGAGTAAAGCTCCCTCTACACTGTCCCATCAAACACTCCAGGGCAGGTACAGCACGGGTTAGATACAGAGTAAAGCTCCTCTACACTGTCCCATCAAACACTCCCAGGGCAGGTACAGCACGGGTTAGATACAGAGTAAAGCTCCCTCTACACTGTCCCATCAAACACTCCCAGGGCAGGTACAGCACAGGTTAGATACAGAGTAAAGCTCCCTCTACACTGTCCCATCAAACACTCCCAGGGCAGGTACAGCACGGGTTAGATACAGAGTAAAGCTCCCTCTACACTGTCCCATCAAACACTCCCAGGGCAGGTACAGCACGGGTTAGATACAGAGTAAAGCTCCCTCTACACTGTCCCATCAAACACTCCCAGGGCAGGTACAGCACGGTTAGATACAGAGTAAAGCTCCCTCTACACTGTCCCATCAAACACTCCCAGGGCAGGTACAGCACGGGTTAGATACAGAGTAAAGCTCCTCTACACTGTCCCATCAAACACTCCAGGGCAGGTACAGCACGGGTTAGATACAGAGTAAAGCTCCCTCTACACTGTCCCATCAAACACTCCCAGGGCAGGTACAGCACGGGTTAGACACAGAGTTAAGCTCCCTCTACACTGTCCCATCAATCACTCCCAGGGTAGGTACAGTACGGGTTAGATACAGAGTAAAGCTTCGTCTACACTGTCCCATCAAACACTCCCAGGGCAGGTACAACACAGGTCAGATACAGAGTAAAGCTCCTCTGTGCTGTTCCATCAAACACTCCCAGGGCAGGTACAGCACGGGTTAGATACAGAGTAAAGCTCGCTCTATACTGTCCCATCGAACACTCCCAGGGCAGGTACAGCATGGGTTAGATACAGAGTAAAGCCGCCTCTGCACTGTCCCATTAAACACTCCCAGGGCAGGTACAGCACAGGTTAGATACAGAGTAAAGCACCCTCTACACTGTCCCATCAAATATTCCCAGGGCACGTACAGCACAAGTTAGATACAGAGTAAAGCTCGCTCGATACTGGCCGATCAAACACTCCCAGGGCAGGTACAGCACGGGTTAGATACAGAGTAAAGCTACCTCTACACTGTCCCATCAAACTCTCCCAGGGCAGGTACAGCACGGGTTAGATACAGAGTAAAGCTCCCTCTACACTGTCCCATCAAACACTCCCAGGGCAGGTACAGCACGGGTTAGATACAGAGTAAAGCTCCCTCTACACTGTCCCATCAAACACTCCCAGGGCAGGTACAGCATCGGTTAGATACAGAGTAAAGCTCCCTCTACACTGTCCCATCAAACACTCCCAGGGCAGGTACAGCACGGGTTAGATACAGAGTAAAGCTCCCTCTACACTGTCCCATCAAACACTGCCAGCCCATAATGAGCAGGGCTCAGGGAGGTTGGTTGCCGGGCACTGCAGTGATGTCATAAAGCAGGGCCATTCAGCCCAGCTGGTCATCTCCTTGTCCCTTTAAAGATGGAGAGCGGAGACACCCTGTCTCAACACACACCCCACCTGTTCATACTGAGAATCCCCGGGCAAGGCCCAAGGCCCAGAGTGTGGACACACCCCGAGGGAAAGAGGAGGAGAGCGGGGACACCCTGTCTCAACACACACCCCACCTGTTCATACTGAGAATCCCCGGGCAAGGCCCAAGGCCCAGAGTGTGGACACACCCCGGGGAAAAGAGGAGGAGAGCGGGGACACCCTGTCTCAAAACACACCCGACCTGTTCATACTGAGAATCCCCGGGCAAGGCCCAGAGTGTCGACACAACCAAGGGGGAAAAGAGATGGGGAGAAGGGGTGGAGTAGGGACTGAGGGACACCAAGCTTCAGTTTTAGAGCCTGTAGACTTCAGGAGGGAAGACTGAGTTCAGTAGTTTTCGGATCCAGGGAGAGAACAAGGAGCAGATGGGGAGACTGGTGTGGATTCCAGCACAGTGAGGATGTAGGGGGAGTGAGATTGTGTCGGGCCGTGTATTAGGGGTGTAGGAGGGACAAGAGAGGAAAGGTCAGAGGAGCAATTACTGCAGCAGTGTCCATGAATAGTGAGAGAGAGAGAAGGTGGGGGTTAGAGTGGACCATGGGCAGTCTGTTAAACTGTCTGTTTGCTGTGACTACACAGGATTACACAGGATATACGGCACAGAAACAGGCCATTCGGCCCAACCAGTCCATGCCGGCGTTTATGCTCCACTCGAGCCTCCTCCCGTCTTTCCCCATCTAACTCTATCAGCATAACCCTCTATTCCCTTCTCCCTCATATGCTTGTCTAGCCTCCCCTTAAATGCATCTATACTATTCGCTTCAACCACTCCCTGTGGTAGCGAGTTCCACATTCTCACCACTCTCTGGGTAAAGAAGTTTCTCCTGAATTTCCTATTGGATTTCTTGGTGACTATCTTATATTGATGGCCTCTAGTTATGCTCTTCCCCACAAGGGGAAACACTCTCTCTGTATCTACTCTATCAAAACCTTTCATCATTTTAAAGACCTCTATTAGGTCACCCCTCAGCCTTTTTTCAAGAGAAAAGAGGCCCAGCCTGTCCATCCTTTCCTGACAGGTATACCCTCTCATTTCTGGTATCATCCTTGTAAATCTTCTCTGCACCCTCTCCAGTGCCTCTATATCCTTTTTATAATATGGCGACCAGAATTGTACGCAGTGCTCCAAGTGTGGTCTAACCAAGGTTCGATACAAGTTTAGCAGAACTTCACTACTTTTCCATTCTATAACAATTCAATTCTATAACAATCGATCCCAATAATTGAACCCAATAGGTTCAAGTCTTAAGTCCAATTTTGTCAGCACGCTGCGACATTCGATGTCTGCAGATAACGGGAGATAAATTCTTAAAACTGCTGGATCTCTTGCTCTGCCATCAACCTCTTATCAAACTGGAGCTGGCATTGCCTAATATGGTCGTCTCTGGCTACTGCACAGTCCAGAGACACAAGTCTGCATTTTCTTCAACACACATCAACAACGTCAGAAGCAGGTAAAAACACTGTGGCCTTCCTGGGGCAGCACAAACCACTAGTCTCCAGACTTTTCTTATCCCAACATCATATTTCTGATCGAAACATTCTATGATGAAATTATCCAAGGCCAGTTAGTTGCAAACACCAGCTGTTGCTCAATTAAATCTCTCTCTCTCTAATGATACCAACCACATTTTCCCCGATATCGAATGAACTAAACATGAACACCTTTCAGAAGCTGAATTAACCGAGGTCCATATGCCAACACCCCTCTCATCTTCCATTCACTTCAATTGAAAGGAAACCGACAGATTGGACCAGTCAGGATTTGAAAGATATTTACAACAGATTCTAGATGTTCTTAGAGTTGGGATCTTTCTCTATTCTGTCCACTCGAGGCGTTAGATAACAGACTTTCTCCTGTGAATATAGAGCTGGGGTATTGGGCCGTGATGTGTTCACTTGTTCATCTTGTTGACTCTAAACCTTTGCCAATTATTTGATGTGATCTGTTTACTTGTACGTATTTTTTTAAATACACTTGCTGAGTGGATTCAAATTTAAATTTAAAGCAGGTTTGCAGGCGTGATGCTCTATTCACACATTGAAGGTGAGAGAGATGCTGTGGGACACACGCTAAGTCCAGTAGCTGAAAGTGATTAACAGACTGGGTTTTGTGTTTAGTGATCCCGGGCGTGTTACCGAGACCTTCCCTGGATACCAAGGCTAGGAGAGGCACTCTGGAAGGTATGGGGAGCTGGGACTTGTCCATGAGAGTAACCGAAGGTACGAGAACTGAAATAATCTCGAGTTAGAAAGGAGAAAAGGCCCAAAAATGGAGCAGTCGGTAACAGGACATCAATTAGGCTCCTCTTAACTTGGAGACATCAAAAATCGACACACTGTGTTATTTCAAATATCAAAACATTAAATTCCAGCCCAGTTATAGGGGTTATTAACATCAGCAGGAAGAAACTCCACCTGTCAGAATGAAGACGATTCAGTCTGGGATGTAATTAACAGCAGCAATAACAGCAGAATCCAACCCCTGCAGTCACTTGAACGGTCTCTCACCAGTGTGAACTCGTTGAAGTCTCAGCAGGTTGGATGACCGAGTGAATCCCTTCCCACACTCAGACCAGGTAAACGGCCTCTCCCCGGTGTGAACTCGCTGGTGTCTCAGCAGGGTGGATGACCGAGTGAATTCCTTCCCACAAATGGAGCAGGTGAACGGTCTCTCCCCAGTGTGAACTCGCTGGTGTATCAGCAGGTCGGATGACTGAGTGAAATCTTCCCACACATGGAGCAGGTGAACGGCCTCTCCCCAGTGTGAGTGCGATGATGAATTTCCAGCTCAGACGGGTAATTGAATCCCTTCCCACAGTCCCCACATTTCCATGGTTTCTCCGTGGTGCGGGTGTCATTGTATCTTTCCAGGTTGGACGATCAGTTGATGCCTTGTCCACACACAGAACACGTGTACGGTTTCTCCCCGCTGTGAATAGTGCGATGTTTTTTCAGGCTGTGTAACTGGTTAAAGCTCTTTCCACAGTCAGTGCATTGCAACACTCTCACTCGGGTGTGTGTGTCTCGGTGCTTTTCCAGTCATACTGTTCTTTGAAATCTTTTCCCACAGACAGAACAGACAAACATTTCTCCTTCCACATTCAAAGGCCGATAATATTCAGGTCCTGAGTAAACGAGCGACTGTCAGATTTTGACATGATGTTTGGTTTGAGTTTCCCATCTGCAAATCCTCCTGTTCTAATACCCTGTAAAAGGAGTTTACAAAATTCATCACTGTAAGTACAGGACAGAAATTCAGAACAGACAATTTTAGTTTCTATCGAACATTCTTTCCCCTCTTCTTCCTCCAAAGCTGTAAATCCCCGTCCCACATATTGTCCCTCCTCCCTGTGCTAAAATCCAAAGACGTCTCAAGATAGTTTGTCCTCCGCTCCCAGTTTTCAGTATGATCAGTTCTACACTCACTGGTTCTCCTCCCCCGAAGGTGCTGACTCTGGCTGGGTTCAGTTAACTCACTGGTTCTCCTCCCCTGAAGGTGCTGACTCTGGCTGGGTTCAGTTCACTCACTGGTTCCCCTCCCTCTCCTCCCCTGAAGGTGCTGACTCTGGCTGGGTTCAGTTCCACACTCACTGGTTCCTCTCCCTCTCCTCCCCGAAGGTGCTGACTCTGGCTGGGTTCAGTTCTACACTCACTGGTTCCCCTCCCTCTCCTCCCCTGAAGGTGCTGACTCTGGCTGGGTTCAGTTCATTCACTGGTTCCCCTCCCTCTCCTCCCCTGAAGGTGCTGACTCTGGCTGGGTTCAGTTCTACACTCACTGGTTCCCCTCCCTCTCCTCCCCTGAAGGTGTTGACTCTGGCTGGGTTCAGTTCACTCACTGGTTCCCCTCCCTGTCCTCCCCTGAAGGTGCTGACTCTGGCTGGGTTCAGTTCTACACTCACTGGTTCCCCTCCCTGTCCTCCCCTGAAGGTGCTGACTCTGGCTGGGTTCAGTTCTACACTCACTGGTTCCCCTCCCTCTCCTCCCCTGAAGGTGCTGACTCTGGCTGGGTTCAGTTCATTCACTGGTTCCCCTCCCTCTCCTCCCCTGAAGGTGCTGACTCTGGCTGGGTTCAGTTCTACACTCACTGGTTCCCCTCCCTCTCCTCCCCTGAAGGTGTTGACTCTGGCTGGGTTCAGTTCACTCACTGGTTCCCCTCTCTGTCCTCCCCTGAAGGTGCTGACTCTGGCTGGGTTCAGTTCTACACTCACTGGTTCCCCTCCCTCTCCTCCCCTGAAGGTGCTGACTCTGGCTGGGTTCAGTTCTACACTCACTGGTTCCCCTCCCTCTCCTCCCCTGAAGGTGTTGACTCTGGCTGGGTTCAGTTCACTCACTGGTTCCCCTCCCTGTCCTCCCCTGAAGGTGCTGACTCTGGCTGGGTTCAGTTCTACACTCACTGGTTCCTCCCCTGAAGGTGCTGACTCTGGCTGGGTCACTACCACACTCAAGTGGACCCTGAGGCCCTGCCCACGTTTTGGTCCTTTACAAAGATGGCCGTGCAAATCAAGATGGCGGCGAACAAAGACAATGCTTTCCTTTACAAAGATGGCCGCTCTTAGCCTCCTGTTACCGGGAAAAAGACCCGGAGCTGCAAACGCGGAACCTGCAGGTTCTCATTCTGGGCTTGCGGCCTGCACCAGCTGTTTACGAAGCTCACCCGCCGGATGCTTTACCTCTCTGCGCCCCGGTGATTCGTAATCGGCGTAAAAACCGCGTCTCCCAACTCGGCTCGCTCCCAGCCCTCGCCAGGCTCTGATCACACTGACACTGCGCATGCTCCAATACATGCGGGCACTGCGCCTGCGCACTGGGCTCCTCCAGAGCAAATCGGGCACATTCTCCCCCGCGGGGCATGCTGGGGAACATTGAAATTCCCAATTAGTGAATGGAGAATGAGTTTCTGTGATCCCATTGATGAAAATTCATCAATAATTCACACAGAAACCCAAATGCACGGGCACTCTGCCATGGTTCAGTCCTGGATGTGATTAATAACAGAATCCAAACCCCTGCAGTCACATGTGAACTCACTGGAGTCTCAGCAGGTGGGGTGAATTTCTTCCCACACACAGGATATTGAAACAGCCTCTCTCCAGTATCAATGCGCTGATCGTGCATCAGCTGCTTTGAACTTTGAAAGCTTTTCTCACAGTCAGAGTATTCAAAGCAACTGTTTTCAATGTGGACACTCTGGAGTGTCAACAGGTGGGACAACGGAGTCAATCCCATCCCACACGTGAAGTATCTAAACGGTCTCTCTCCGGTGTGACTGTGCTGGTGTGTCAGTAAATAGGATGGTCGATAGAATCCCTTTCCACATGCAGAGCAGTGAACGGATTCTCCCCATTATGAACATGTCTGTGTGCTAATAGGTGAGATGAGTGAGTAAATCTCTTTCCACACTCAGCTGGTGAATGGCCTCTCCCCGGTGTGACTGTATCCATGAGTTTCCACCTCAGACGGGCAACTGAATCCATTCCTACTGTCTAAAAACATTAATTACACCATCTGGGATTTTGTTTCTCCCCTTCTCTCCAGAAGGTGCTGAATCTGGCTGGGTGCCATTCCACAGACATTAGTTAATCTCGAGTGCCTCACCGTCAGCCGACTCAGTGAGTGTCCGCAGCATTTCCACTGTGGTAGGCATCACAGCCGAGTCCAATCATGTCCTCAATTGACAGTCATGCACTTCCCAGTTCAGGTCACTGGATCGCCATCAAGAGCAGGGGCAGTGGCTGATTTTTACACTTAGCCCAGTGGTACTGAGGCCAATTATGGCCCCTGAACTGCTGCCTTGGTTGAGATCAACTAACAACCCAGATCAAGGAATGAATTTGTGACCTTCCTAGTCAGTAGCTCAGAGTGTTTTAAAGTGGAAGGGGGAGGGTGAGAACAGAATATTTAGAAAGAAATATCACTCCACCTTTAAATGAAACCTTCGTCACACTGCAAAACTCTGAAGACTTTCCAAATTAACCAAGTCAAATGGATCTTCACAAACAGTGAGACATTTTAGAAAGGCTCAAGTCACTGAAACAGACAGGTTTACAATCACTGCACAGTACAGAAGGGAGCAACTGTTCATGGGAGCTCTGTTGGTGAAGTCCTCCGACACTCCAAAGATAAACGGGTCTGTCCCTTTAACTATAAATAGGCAGAGAAAGGGAAGTCCCTGTCCCTTTAAATATCTGGCCCATTCCCCCAGCCAGTGGGAGGAGGAACAGCGCGCGGTCTCTTTATATCCTGACCCAGCGGGCCCCGCCGGATGGGCTGCCGCAGGGTCCTAAAGGCCACCAAAGTAATATTCCATCGGGTTAAACAGAACTGAAAAGAGCTCACACAAAGTGTTTGTTGTATGTGTGAGTGTGTAAACAAAACTCATCATTCTTAATGTTTGCGAGTGCATTCCACAGAGATAAATTATCTTCACCAATTATTTTTCAGCATTTGATTTCCTTTATTCACAGTGTAACTTCAGAGCGTTGAATCCCTTTAACATTTATTGAGAACCCATTGTCTTGTGGGCTCTTGTTTAGAAAGTGATGTCACAATGACCATTCCGTTCCCAAGGTGATCCTGTCTGTCCGCAGTATTCAGTGGGAAAGGGGATTAAATCACACCGAGGATAATGAGCAGCCACCCACCAGTCTCTGCACTTTATTGTCCAGTGATCACCTCACCATCACACAGAAGCTCCTGATATAAACCTCCAGTGGGTGATGATTGGTGCAGGGTCAGTGGTGGAGTTCCGCAGTGGGAGTGATCCTGGAGTAACCCCGTGGATGTTCCGGGTCGTGTATTTTGAGTTATCCTGGTGTCTAACACGCACACATCAATAAAACAGGGAATTCCTGGAAACACGCTGCAGGTCCTTCTTTATCTGGAGATCAAATGTCTGTTGTATAATTGTACCAGCAGTTAACAGGCTCCTGTGAACTCCTCCCTCTGCTATTTTAATGCAGACTTCAACCAATTTATTTTAAACGGGTTTATTTTAAATGAGCTAACACCTGCCTTAAAATGGTAGACTCAGGACTGTCACACACAGACATATTAAATCTTCGTGGAATAATTACCAGTCATTTTTAGACTCGAAACTTAACCCTGCCGTTTCACTTTCAGTCAGGAACAGATCACAGTTTGACACCAATCTCTGATTTGACAGCACATTTCCAGCATTCATCGTTGTTCTTCCTGACTCTAAACACAGTTGTAAAGGAGCCTTCTGTTCCGTGCCCAGGAGCTCTGACCCATGGGAGAGAGCGCCTGGGACACATTCCTTACAGGCCTCAAGATTAACCTGCACGGGGACATTGCTGTCAGCGAAGAGAGGCGAGAAAGACCAAAGTGCCGTTTGCCCCTCTCAGTGTGGCCCTGAAGGACTGTGTCCAGGCTGTAGTTCTGTTCCCGCCGTACGATCCTCCCCCAGATTGTCCTTTCTGAGCTCCAGCCAGGTGATGCTAAACACTCAGGTGGGAACGACAAAAATCCACACTCATTGACTCATTGATTTTATTCTCACTCTGCACACAGCGGGTGTAGAACTGAACCCAACCAGAGTAGAGGGAGGGAGAAAACTGGGAGTGGAGGAAAGAAATGTTGGAGATGGTGCGATGGGTTTGGATTTCAGCACAGGGAGGAGGGAGAGTGTGTGGGACGGGGATTTACAGCTTTGGGGGAACAAGAGAGGAAAGAATGTTCCATAGAAACTAGAATTGTCTGTTCTGAATTTCTATCCTGTACTTACAATGATAACTTTTGTAAACTCCTTTACAGGGTGTTAGAAGGGGAGGATTTACAGACAATAAACTCAAACCAAAATATTATGTCAAGATCTGGCAGAGACACTCGATTCATCAGGACCTGAATATCATCGGCCTTTGAAAGTGGAAGGAGAAATCTTTCTCTATTCTGTCTGTGGGAAAAGATTTCAAACATCAGTGTGACTGGAAAAGCACCGAGACACACACACCCGAGTGAGAGTGTTCCAGTGCACTGATTGTGGAAAGAGCTTTAACCAGTTACACAGCCTGAATAAACATCGCATCGTTCACAGAGGGGAGAAACCGTACACGTATTCCATGTGTGGACGAGGTTTCAACTGATTGTCCAAACTGGAGAGACACAAGGACACCTGCACCACGGAGAAACCGTGGAAATGTGGGGACTGTAGGAAGGGATTCAGTTGCCCGTCTGAGCTGGAAATTCATCGACGCAGTCACACCGGGGAGAGGCCATTCACCTGCTCCGAGTGTGGGAAGGGATTCGCTCACTTATCCAACCTGCTGACACACCAGCGAGTTCACACTGGGGAGAGGCCGTTCAGTTGCTCTCACTGTGGAAAGAAGTTCAGGCAGTCATCTCACCTCACTGAACACCAGCGAGTTCACACTGGGGAGAGGCCGTTCACCTGCTCCGTGTGTGGGAAGGGATTCACTTGTTCTTCCCACCTCACTGAACACAAGCGAGTTCATACTGGAGAGAGACCGTTCACCTGCTCTGTGTGTGGGAAAGGATTCACGAAATCATCTCACCATCTGAGACACCAATCTGTTCACACAGAGGAGAGGCCGTTCACCTGCTCCTTGTGTGGGAAGGGATACACTCAGTCATCCCACCTCACTACACACCAACTTGTTCACACCAACAGGAGGCCATTTAAATGCTCTGACTGTGAGAAGAGCTTTAAAAGCAGAAATTATCTGATGAAACACCAACGCATTCACACTGGGGAGAAGCCGTTCACCTGCTCCGTGTGTGGGAATGGATTCACTCAGTCATCCAACCTGCTGAAACACCAGCGAGTTCACGACTGACTGCAGGGGTTGGATTCTGCTGTTATTGCCGCTTATAATCACATCCAGGACTGAACGATGTTCATTCTGACAATTGGGCTTTGTTTCCTCGATAACTGGGCTGGAGTTTAATTTTCTGGATATCTGACAAATAAATCAGCTTTGTTTCAAACACACAGTGTGTCGATTCCTTGATTTCTCCCATAATAAGAGGAGACTATTTGTTGTCCTGTTACTGACTGTTCCTTTTTTGGCTAATTTCTCCTTTGTTATATAAAGACTTGTATTTATGTAGCAGTTCACTCAACCTCAGGACATCCCAAAATTCTTTACAGCCAATGAAGTACAACAACATTAAAGTACATTTGAGGAACATTCACTGTTGCAGGAAATGCAGCAGCCAATTTGCGCACAGCAAGCTGCCACAAACAGCAATGTGATAATGGCCAGACAATCTGTTTTAGTGATGTTGGTTGAGGGCTGATGGGGCCTCGGTTCAAGGACTGATCTGAAAGACGGCACCTCTGACAGTGCCGCACTCCCTCAGTACTGCATTGGAGTGTCAGTCCAGAGTTTGTTCTCAAGTCTCCGGAGGTGGACTTGAACCCACAACCTACTGACTCAGAGTCGAGAGTGCTCCCACTGTGCCACGACTAACACTCGATCATTACTCTGGATTATTTCAATTCTCCTACCTTTGGTTACTCTCATGGACAAGTTGCAGCTCCCCATACCTGCCAAAGTGCCTCTCCTAGCCTTGGTATCCAGGGAATGTATCGGTAACATGTCCAGGTACCTGCCCTGGGAATGTTTGATGGGATAGTGTAGAGGGAGCTTTACTCTGTATCTAACCCGTGCTGTACCTGCCCTGGGAGTGTTTGATGGGACAGTGTAGAGGGAGTTTTACTCTGTATCTAACCCGTGCTGTACCTGCCCTGGGATTGTGTGATGAGACAGTGTAGAGGGAGCTTTACTCTGTATCTAACCCGTGCTGTACCTGCCCTGGGAGTGTTTGATGGGACTGTGTAGAGGGAGTTTTACTCTGTATCTAACCTGTGCTGTACCTGCCCTGGGATTGTGTGATGAGACAGTGTAGAGGGAGCTTTACTCTGTATCTAACCCGTGCTGTACCTGACTGGAGAGTGCTTCAGGCAGACACTCGGTGCTCAGAACACCCCATTCCCCGGCACTGACATCCATCAGCTCTGTGAGAACATTTAACCCAAAGATAAGAGAAACCCATCAGTTTCTCCCCCGGACACAGATCCGGAGGGACAGTGAGTTCCTGAACATTTTTGTACGGTGTGCTCGATAGTTCATCCCTGGGTCTGAGCCTTTTGGTGATGATTTGAATTTGATGCCCTCTAGTTCCTGACTCACCGACTGGTGGAAATAGTTTTTCCTCATTTACCTGATCAAATTCTGAACACCTCGCTCAGATCTCCAATTACCTTTTGTTCTAATGAAAAGAGCCCCAGTTTCTCTAATCTCTCCTGATAACTAAAGCCTCTCTTCCCTGGTATCATCTCAGTGAATCTCTCTGCACCCTCTCCACGGCCTTGACATCCTTCCTGGTGTAAGATGCCCCAAAACTTGACCCAATATTCGAACTGCAGCCTAACCAATGATTTGTACAGGTTTACATGACCTCTGGCCTTTTGTACTCTCCACCCCTATTTATAAAACCGAGGATCCCTCATGCTTTTTTAAACCACTTTATCAACTTGTCCTCCCACTTTGAAAGGTTTGTGTATCTGAGCCGCTTGTTTCCTACAATCCAGCACTGTCAGTGACCACACTTCAAAAGTACTTCATTGGCTGTGAAGCACATTGCGACGTCCTGAGGTGGTGAAAGGTGCTGTATAAACACAAGTCTGTCTTTCTTGTAGGCTTTAGAGATATTAACATAACAAGGTTAAAATTCATTGACATCAAATGTCTGATATAATGTGTATTATGGGAAAGAGAAGTTTAGTCTGAGTTAGAAACTCAAACAGGCGTTTCACTGCAGACAGGTCGCCATGGCAACACTGATAAGACATTCCATTCACTGAATCGACTGGTTGGAAACTGTAATCAGATAAGCGGAAAAACAGGTTTTGTCTGTTATTAACCACAATATAAGGTTAAACCAGAGTGAGGAATAGAATAAAAATGAGAAGTCACACAACACCAGGTTATAGTCCAACAGATTTATTTAAAATTACAAGCTTTCGGAGCTGTCGCCCCTTCGTCAGGCAAAGGTACAGTGAGTGAATCTAGAAACATAGAAACATAGAAGATAGGAGCAGGAGTAGGCCATTCGGCCCCTCGAGCCTGCTCCGCCATTCAATGAGATCATGGCTGATCATCCAAACTCAGTACCCTGTACCTGCCTTCTCTCCACATCCCTTGATACCTTTAGCTTTAAGAAATATATCTAACTCATTCTTGAATATATTTAATGACTTGGCCTCAACTACCTTCTGTGGTAGAGAATTCCACAGGTTCACCACTCTCTGGGTGAAGAAATTCCTCCTCATTTCTGTCCTAAATGGCTTACCCGTTATCCTTAGAATCTACAACATTACACAGTATATAAACACAGAAACTGCAGAGATACAATCTTTCAGGGAGGCATTACATCAAAGACACACCAGAGCACAGCCAAGACAATGAGTCGAGCATCATATCCCGTTCTTACGAGGGCGTCTTTCAGTGTCCGTTGTAGAATTCGCAATATATCGCGATTTTATAAATAAGGAGAAAACACATAGTTTCGTTCAAACAGCTTTTATTTCAGCAGAATGCTGTCAGGTTTTCAAAGTGGACACAAGCAGCCTGTAAAATGGCCGCCACGCCTCGTGGCAGAACATTCTAGACTTTTCGACAGGCAGACAAGATGGCGTTCCAATAAACATTTGTGCAAGATCGATCAAGACTAAGCACATTTAAGATAATACACGAGACATCATGGGTTTGCAGTATACACATAAATACTGAAATCGGTCTCCCAGGTGCGAATAAGGGCTATTGTACCAAGTAATCAAGAACCCATCCAAAGACATTAATATGCAAAATCCCAACGACTCTACGATGAGAGAGCCGTTAGCGGGTAGTTACAGAAAACATTTGGAAGCCCCAAAACCCCTCCAGGGAGAACACCGACCGATTACACAATGGGAAAAGTATTAACAGGTACTCAGACAGTTACGAGTATCCCCGAAACCCATTAAAACGGAGATCACCCTATACAAGAAATTTGAGCGCCAAACCCTAACAAAAGAAAAGACATTAAGGTTGGGCGGGAAAAGGAAGAGTTTTGCACTATAACTGCAAGCTCCAACCGTCCATCTTTCTCTTATCCTCTTATTCGTTTGACTCTTATCCTGCTGGCGTTTATCCTCGTGGCTGCTCTTGACTCGCCGTCTTGTTCCTGCTTGCCTCGTGTCTCTTTTAAAAGACTGTTGAACTTTACGATCCGCCCAGATCGGCCTCGTGGCGTGCCGCGAAGATCTGTGTGGAACTGGGCTGTCAAGCCTTGAAACGGGCGCACCATCCCGAGAAGTCGGTAAACGGTGTTGGAACCGAAGGCCCAAGATGAGATGAGATGAGATGAGATGAGAAGAGAAGAAGACCATACATATCGCCACGGTCAGTAAGCTCCGACCGCGCCTGTAGGTCGAATAGACACTTTCCTTGCCCAGGAAGACCATCTTTGAATTTTACAGAACAGCCAGGAAGACTATTCTTCGAATTTTATCGCATCAGTGCGAGGGCACAGGAAGACTCTTTTTTGAGTAGAGTCGGAACTCCGAGGACAACACAGATCTTCATGACAGCAGACGTTCCAGCCTGCTAGCCGGAGCAGAAACGAGTAAACAAGTGGGGTACAGAGACCCCTGACCAACACGTGGGTGATCAGGTGCTGCGGTGGAAAAACATCCGATCAGAGTTTTCGGAATTCTCCGAGTTATCACGAGTGGTGAGCATGAGTCTCGATCCTACAAGTCTAGTTTAGAGTAGGTATTGATAGGGGAGGGTTTAAGTTTTAAGGATAATTGTAATGTGTGCCCCCATTTACGATGTGTCGTTCGTTCCTCGTTTCCCTGAAATTAGTTACATAACTGCGTGTAAGATTGTACTGTCATTAATCTGTGCTTATGACATGTATTTCGTAATCTTGAATAATATGCAATAAAGATTTTCCATTTCGTACCATTCAATCGGGTCTACCTGAGTTTTATCTCCATTACTGCTCTCGCATCTAAGTCCAGTGTCAGAACCGTAAGGGCGAGTGGGTCGAACCACTCACAGGTGTCTAGTGCTCCCAGACTGGCTGGAGACCAGAACAGGCGACAAGGCCTAAACTCGCACTAGCATCCAGGCTGCACAGAGCCACACGAATCCCACAGGTTCAGAGAAAACCCTTACACCGTAGGTGTCCATCGCGTTCCTCCTCGTCTGAGCAGATCCTGTGTATTCGCAGGGCTTGTCCATAGGGGATGGCTTCTTTAACGTGGTTAGGGTGGAAGCTGGAGAAGTGGAGCATCGTGAGGTTGTCCGTGGGCTTGCGGTAGAGTGAAGTGCTGAGGCGTCCATCTTTGATGGAGATTCGTGTGTCCAAGAATGAAACCGATTCTGAGGAGTAGTCCATGGTGAGTTTGATGGTGGGATGGAACCTGTTGATGTTATCGTGTAGTCCTTTCAGTGATCCTTCGCCGTGGGTCCAAAGGAAGAAGATGTCGTCGATGTATCTGGTGTACAGCGTTGGTTGGAGGTAGCACACAGGACGTTGCAGGAAAGGACACTCGCTGCACTGTTACAACATGATCAAGCCTCTGCATCACCATTCATTACCATATCTTTGACTTATTTTTAATTAACATTTATAAAGGTAAATTACCGACTTTCAGGTGAAGTACTCATTCGTCTTTAAATTAATGTATGCGCCACATGACACAGGGAAGGTATCTAACTAGAAAAGTCACTGTGATGTATGAAACTTTAATTGCTTTTAAATCAGAACCACATTATCATCCCTTCCTGCACCTCAATCTAGGAAGCTACCATGAGGACGCCCTCAACCGGGATCTTGGTTTCATGTCACGCTACATGACATAGAGTCATCCAGACTCGAGTCGTCGTTGTCTTGTTCACAGATGTGATTTCCAGTTTTAAAAAAAAGTAAAAAGCTTAACTGCAGACTGCAGCATTTGACACGTTGGACCCCCTGTGACCCCACCTCATTGTCTTAGCTGTACTCTGCTGTGTCTTTGATGTAATGCCTCCCTGACTGATTGTATCTCTGCCGAGGTGTGATGGAGGGCAGTCAGAAACACATTGTTCTCTGTCTATATATGCTTTGCTGATTTGTATTCCCCCACTTTACCTGACGAAGGAGCAGCGCTCCGAAAGCTCGTGATTTCAAATAAAACTGTTGGACTATAACCTAGTGTTGTGCGACTTCTCATTTTTGTCCACTCCAGTCCAACACCGGCATCTCCGCATCATAACACAATCCAAACACACTGACACACAGACAGATGGGCAAGTGTAGCTTCACAGCGAATCCTTTCAAGCCTCACTAAAAAGTGGCAGACTGGCAATCCATTGTTCACTACTGGAGTAGTGATCTTTGTAAATTAAGAAAGGAAATGCATGGAAATGTGTCAAAGAGTTGATTAACAGAGTGAGGCATCATCTCCCTTTGATTTCTATTGCTGACACCAGGCAACAGAAAAAGGTCATTACAACACGACATAAACAGACTCTTCAGGTGTGAGACATCAGACTTCAGAACAACACGTCTGCCAGCTCTGGCCACAAACCTCAGTACAGTCAACCTTTCAGCAGCTGCAGCCCTGATTAAATAACTAGTAGTTTAACATGTCTAGTAGAGCTTTTGTATCAAAATAGAAGAAATGTATTTGTGACACACACACAATTAATAATTAAATCACAATGTGATTGTGAGGATCGATTATCGCCTCTTGATACCTTCCGTGCCCACCGGTCGAGGAAGGTATCAAGTGAACCGGTGGACACCGCCTGCTCCCTCTCCAGGGCCACCCGGGCAGGGACAAGACCACGGGAGAGAGGCAGGCAGCCAGAGTGACCCCCCATGGGCCCCGCCCATCCTGGACCTACAAATTGCTGTTTTCACCAGGCCCAAGAGCAGGTCCAGGAGAAGATCCTCCGACTTACCCACCCACCGGGCGGTCAAAGATTAGGAGCGTGGGGCTAAAGTGTAACCAAGAGTTGAGGAGCAGCCCCTTCAGGTAACTACACAGGGGCTGCAACCTCTCACACTGAATATATACACGGCCCGTGGACTCCTCTAGGCCGCAAAAAACACATCTGGCCTTGGAGTCCGGAAAGGTGCTTAAAAACTGTTGCACACAACAGCTCCTTGCAACAGTCTCCACCCCAGATCCCCAATGGTGCAGGGAAGGACCCCCGCGTAGAGAGTCCTCCACTGGGGAACCTCGCCTCCGCCAGACGGCAAGATGACCCGCCTGTCTGATTGTGATTGGGCAATAAACTAAATTAATCAATAAATTATACAGAAACCCGAGTCCCCGGGTCCTCAGCCCTGGTGTGAAGTACGCTGGCCACCAATTTTCCATCATTAACTCACACCTCAGGCCCCGCCCAGTCTGGTTTAATTACTAAATGTTTTCTAACTCGGGTTCAGGCCGGTCATTCTGACAGAAACTTACGAGGCCTCATTTATTTTGTGTGACCTACCCGAGAGGCTTTAATAAACTGGCAATAAGATTTTATGTTAAAGGTGGAAAGTGGTGAAAAACGCCACTAGCGATGCCTCAAAACTCACGGACAGAGAAATCCACTTCATCAGCGCCCCTGCCACAGGACTCAATATCCACCCCCTCCACCACTGGTGCACTGTGTCTGCAGTATGTACGGTCTACAAGATGACCACGGTCAGGCCGTGTGGAGTCAAAGGTCAGGCAGCAGAATGGATGGAAAGATGGCAACAAACTTCCCTTAACTCCAACCCTCTGATTTCTGTTTTGTAGCCATCTTTCCAGCCATTCTGCTGCCTGGCCCTTCACTCCACACGGCCTGACCTGGGTCATCTTGTCGATCTTACAAACTGTTCTGGATAGCAAGCTGGTTACAAAACAGAAAACAGAGAGCAGGGGTTAGGAGTAGATACTCAGACTGGCAAAAGGTGGGAAGTGGTGTTTCACAGGGATCGGTGCTGGGACCACTGCTGTTCACCATTTACAGAAACGATTTGGACTCGGGAATTGAAAGTACAATTTCAAAGTTTGTCGATAACACCAAATTGGAAGGTAGAGTTAATACTGAGGAAGACAAAATGCAAGAAGACATTAATAAATTTCAGAATGGGCGTGTAATTGGCAAATGAATTTCACTGTAGATCAGTGTGAGGTGGTGTGTTTTGGTGGGAAGAATAAGGAGGCCACTCACTACTTGGACAAGGGGGTGAAATTGGATTGCTTTGCGCCTCCGGCGATATTCAGCGGGAGGTTAGCAGCGGCGGTAGCCGGTAGCGCCCCACGGCACTGCACCGCCGGCAATGACGTCATCGCCATGCACAGCACCCCGGCTGCAACCTTGGGTTGCGACCCCTGACCTATCGCTGGACGATATGTCTGACAGGGTCAGGGGTCGTTCCTGCAGCCGCGGCGACACCACTTAAAGGGCAGGTGTCGGGCAGCAACTTTTTATTTTGGCCGACTGCCAGCACCTGCCCCCTTCCCCTTTCTTCTTCGGGGTGTCGGCCGCGATCGCTCAGCCCGGCGCTCCTCTTGATCCGACACCCCGCTCCCCGGTGGTCCAGCAGGGCCCCGGTGTGAGCAGTGCTAGGCCCCTCCCCTTTAATCAGGGAGGGAGGTCTGCTATGACACGGTGCTATGTGCCGACGCGCGTGGCGCTGTTGCACGAAGTGCCGCAAAATTCACTGGTAGCGGCCCAAGAGGGAGGGGAGCGCTTCCAGTAGCACCCCGCCTCCTGCTTGGGGCGATACCACTGAATTTAATGCGCTGGGGCGCGAACTTTTATGGGGCGCTAAAATTAGCCCCGGCGACGTTAGCGACCCAAAGGGGGCGCCACCGAATTTTCCCCCCAAGAGTCTAAATGGGCTGGAGGAGCAGAGGGATCCAGGGATACAGATACACAAATCACTAAAAGTAGCGACACAGGTTAATAAGGCCATTAAAAAAAAAGCACTGGGGTACGTTCCTAAAGGAGCCTTCTGTTCCGTGCCTAGGAGCTCTGAACCATGGCAGAGAGCGGCTGGGACACGTTTCTCACAGGCCTCGAGATTAACCAGCACGGGGCCTTTGCTGTCAGTGAAGAGAGACGAGAAAGACCAAAGTGCCGTTTGCCCCTCTCAGTGTGGCCCTGAAGGACTGTGTCCAGGCTGAAGTTCTGTTCCCGCCGTACGATCCTCCCCCAGATTGTCCTTTCTGAGCTCCAGCCAGGTGATGCTAAACACTCAGGTGGGAAAGACAAAAATCTACAACAATGTGTTTAAAACAAAGCTGATTTATTTGACATCTATCCAGAATATTAAACTCCAACCCAGTTACAGGAGTTATTAACATCAGCAGAAACAAACCCCAACTGTCAGAATGAACATGGTTCAGTCCTGGATGTGATTAACAGCAGCAATAACAGCAGAATCCAAGCCCTGCAATCAGTTGTGAACTCGCTGGTGTGTCAGCAGGTGGGATGACTGAGTGAATCCCTTCCCACACACGGAGCACATGAACGGTCTCTCCCTAGTGTGAATGTACTGGTGTGTCAGCAAGGTGGATGAACGAGTGAATCCCTTCCCACACTCAGAGCAGGTGAACGGCCTCTCCCCAGTGTGAACTTGCTGGTGTCTCAGCAGGGTGGATGACTGAGCGAATCCCTTCCCACATACGGTGCAGGTGAACGGCCTCTCTCCATTGTGGGTGCGCTGGTGTACAGTGAGTTCAGATGACTGCCTGAACCCAGTCCCGCAGTGAGAGCACCTGAACGGCCTCTCCCCAGTGTGAGTGCGCTGGTGTACAGTGAGTTCAGATGATCGCCTGAACCCAGTCCTGCAGTGAGAGCACCTGAATGGCCTCTCCCCAGTGTGAGTGCGCTGGTGTACAGTGAGTTCAGATGATCACCTGAACCCAGTCCCACAGTGAGAGCACCTGAACGGTCTCTCCCCAGTGTGAGTGCGCTGGTGTACAGTGAGTTCAGATGATCGCCTGAACCCAGTCCCGCAGTAAGAGCAGCTGAACGGTCTCTCCCCAGTGTGAACACGTTGATGGAATGTCAGTTCCCCGGAACTTTTATAGCACTTCCCGCAATCCGGGCATTTAAAAGGTCTCTCGTCAGTGTGAACTCGCTGATGATTCAGCAGGGTGGATGACTGAGTGAATCCCTTCCCACACACAGAGCAGGTGAACGGCCTCTCCCCAGTGTGAACTTGCTGGTGTCTCAGCAGCTCACTTCTGCTTTTAAATCTCTTCTCACAGTCAGAACATTTAAAAGGTCTATCATCAGTGTGAACAAGTTGGTGTGCCCGCAGGTGGGATGAACAAGTGAATCCAATCCCACACTCAGAGCAGGTGAACGGTCTCTCCCCAGTGTGAACTCGCTGGTGTGTCTGAAGGTCGGATGAGTGAATGAATCTCTTCCCACACACAGAGCAGGTGAACGGCCTCTCCCCGGTGTGAATGCGCTCGTGTCTCGATAGGCCAGAGGATTGGCTGAAGCCATGTCCACACACAGAACACGTGTACGGTTTCTCCACGCTGTGAACGGTGCTTTTTGCTTCCATGTTCAGAGGCTGGTGATATTCAGATCCGATGAGTCGAGTGACTGTTAGAATTTGACGTGATGTTTGGTTTGAGCTTACCGTCTGTAAATCCTCCCCTTCTAATGCCCTGTAAAATTAATTTAAAACAGGGAGCGTGAGAGAGAACCCACAAGAAAACAAAGGCAGGTTGTGAAATTGAGCTCAATGAATCTGGTCATTTGTGGGGCTTGTACTAGAAAAAAGTGACCATGAAAGCTGTCGGATGGTCATAAAAACCCAACTGGTTCACTAATGTCCCTCAGGGAAGGGAATCAGCCACCTGGGCTGGGCCTACACATGACTCTGGCCTCTATGGGAGGACAGAGAGAGAGGTGGGAGTGGGTGGGGGGGGAGGGGGCGAAGGAAAGGAACTTTATACATCTGCAACTCAACCAGAACTTTGACAGAACATCCCAAACCCGCAACCTCCACCACCTAGAAGGACAAGGGCAGCTGTTGCATGGGAGCAGCATCACCTCCAAGTTCCCCTCCATGTCACACACCATCCTGACTCAGATATATATAGTCATTCCTTCATCGTTGCTGGGTCAAAATCCTGGAACTCCTCACCGAACAACATTGTGGGAGTACCTTCACCACACGGACTGCAGTGGTTCAAGAAGGCAGCTCACCACCCCCTTCTCAACGGGCAACTGGGGATTGGCAATATTTGCTGCTCTTGCGAGCGACGCCCACATCCCAAGAATGAATTAAAAAAAATCTGTAGATGTAAACTGATTAAAAGCCTGTACAGAAATACTTGTTCCTAAAACAATACTCTTTTACATTGTAGGGACAGTGTCTGTTTAACAACCTAATCTCCCCCAGAATCCACCTCCCTTGACAGTCTCACATTGGAAATTGTTGGGTCCTCCTGGGCTCAGAAGTACTGGGGGTTAAACCCAGCAGCTTCTCCTCCATCTCCACTCCAGCTCAAACTGAAGCAACAAAAAGACCGACACAGGCGGCCAGGGACCGACTTCCGCATCCAGCGCCCGCCCTGATACAAGCCGGCTCTGGATTGGCGGGTCTGCTGTGTCGATGCCAGTTGTGGTTTCTCCTGTCTGGGGGAGGCGCTGCACCCTGGGTTTCCTGGTGCCGGGGCCCTGGCCGCACGTCCGCCGGGCCCGGCCGCTCTGATTCGGGGCCTGAGACGCGCACTCGGTGTTGCTGAGGCCGCGCTCGCCCCCGCTCAGTTTCCTGGAGCCGCACCGCGCATGCTCCGCGCAGGAAGGCGGTCTCGGGGACCAGCCCTGCTGTGTCCTGGCTGGTTATTTCTGCGCATGCTCAGCTCACACTGCCCGGGTGATTGACGGGAGCTCCGGACCAATAAGAACAGCAAGGTGGGGCTGGAGGACCGAGCGAGCGGCGGGTCCTCCAACCAATCGGAGTGTGTGAGGGGCGGAGCTTGACCTTTAAACCCGAACAACAGAAGGTGAGCTGAGCATGCGCGGACCTTGGCAGCAGCCGCTGACACATCAGGTGAGAGAGCTCAGGGAGCGGGTTAATAAACCCCGGGGGGACGCGGGCTGCACACACCCCGAGTGCGGCCCCAGGCCCCATTATTAAAACACTCAACATTATCCGCTTCACAAACACCCGGGGTGGGCCTCAGGCCCCGAACAACAGCCTCCGGGCCGGGCGTTTGCCCCGAGCGGGGCGGCAGCTGCGGGGCTTTCTCCCGGTGACAGGCCCGGGTTAACGGCCGCCATCTTGACAGGCTCAGGGGGCAGCAGGGCGCATGCGCGGCCCCCTTGGCCAGGAACCAGGAGGAGAGAATCTTGTCAATTTCTATCCTGGACTCACAGTCATGGCTTTTGGAAACTCCTTTTACAGGCTGTGAGAAGGGCAGCATTTACACACCGCAAACTCAAACCAAACATCACATCAAGATCTGACAGAGTCACTCCATTCATCAGGACCCGAATATCATCGGCCTTTGAATGTGGAAGGAGAAATGTTTGTTTGCTCTGTCTGTGGGAAAAGATTTCAAACATCAGTGTGACTGGAAAAGCACCGAGACACACACACCCGAGTGAGAGTGTTCCAGTGCACTGACTGTGGAAAGAGCTTTAACCAGTTACACAGCCTGAAAAAACATCGCACCATTCACAGCGGGGAGAAACCGTACACGTGTTCTGTGTGTGGACGAAGCTTCAACTGATCGTCCAACCTGGAGAGTCACAAGGACACCCACACCATGGAGAAACCATGGAAATGTGGGGACTGTGGGAAGGGATTCAATTACCCGTCTGAGCTGAAAACTCATCGACGCAGTCACACCGGGGAGAGGCCATTCACCTGCTCTGTGTGTGGGAAGGGGTTCGCTCAGTCGTCCAGCCTCCAGTTACACCAACGAGTTCACACTGACGAGAGACCTTTTAAATGCTCTGACTGTGGGAAATGCTTCAAACTCTCTGCAGATTTTATTAAACATCAGCTTGTTCACACTGACGAGAGACCGTTCAGTTGCACTCACTGCGAGAAGAGCTTCAGGCAGTCATCTCACCTCATTCAACACCAGCGAGTTCACACTGGGGAGAGGCCGTTTACCTGTTCTGTATGTGGGAAGGGATTCACTCATGCATCCAATCTTCGAACGCACCAGCGGGTTCACACTGGGGAGAGGATATTCACCTGCTCCGTGTGTGGGAAGGGATTTACGCAGTCATCCAATCTCCAGACACACCAACGGGTTCATACTGGGGAGAGGCCGTTCACCTGCTCCGTGTGTGGGAAGGGATTCACTAAATCATCCCACCTGCTGACACACCAACTTGTTCACTTTGAAAGAGCTTTTAAATGTGCTGACTGTGAGAAGAGCTTTAAAAGCACAAAGGATCTGCTGACACACCAACGGGTTCACACTGGGGAGAGGCCGTTCACCTGCTCCATGTGTGGTAAGGGATTCACTCTATCATCCAGTCTCAAGGCGCACCAACGCACTCACAGCGGAGAGAGGCTGTTCACCTGCTCCGTGTGTGGGAAGGGATTCACTACTTCATCCAACCTGCTGAGACACCAGCGAGTTCACACTAGGGAGAGGACGTTCACCTGCTCCGTGTGTGGGAAGGAATTCAATCGTTCACCCAACCTGCGGACACACCAGCGACTTCACACTAGGGAGAATCCGTTCACCTGCTCCGTGTGTCGGAAGGGATTCACTCGATCATCTTACCTGGTGAGACACCAGCAAGTTCATAAGTGACTGCAGGGGTAGGATTCAGCTGTTAATCACATCCTACGTTTGTTTCTACCAATGTTATTAACCCCTATAACTGGGCTGGAGTTTAAGTTTCTGGATATATGTCAACGAAGGCACTTTTGGTGTAAACACACACTGTGTTGTGTTTGTTATTTCTCCAAGATAAGAAACTAATTGATGTCCTGTTACCGACTGTTCCATTTTGGACCATTTCTCCTTTCGAACTCTAGATTATTTCAGTTCTCAGACCTTCAATTGTTCTCATGGACAAGTCCCAGCTCCCCATACCTTCCAGAGTGCCTCTCCCAGCCTTGGTATCCAGGGAAGATATCGGTAAAACGCCCGGGATCACTAAACATAAAACCCAGTCTGTTAATCACTTTCAGCTACTGGACTTAGCGTGTGCCCCACAGCATCTCTCTCACCTTCGATGTGTGAATAGAGCATCACGCCTCAGAACCTGGTTTTAAATTTATTCAGCAAATATATTGAACAGAAGCTTGCAGGGTGATGAGGCACTGTTGAGGTGCTGCTGTATCAGCCTTGGCTCAGTGGGTAGCACTCTTGCCTCTGAGTCAGAAAGTTGTGGGTTCAAGTCCCACCCCAGAGACTTGAGCACAGGAATCCAGGCTGACACTCCAGTGCAGTACTGAGGGAGTGCGGCACTGTCGGAAGTGCCGTCTTTCGGATGAGACATTAAACCGAGGCCCCGTCTGCTCTGAGGTGGAAAAGATCCCATGGCACTATTGAGAAGAAGAGCATGGGAGTGATCTCTGGTGTCCTGGCCAATATTTATCGCTAAAATAAAACAGATTATCTGGTCATTATCACATTGCTGTTTGTGGGAGCTTGCTGTGCGCAAATTGGCTGCTGTGTTTTCCACATTACGACAGTGACTACACTTCAAAAGTACTTCATTGGCTGTAAAGCGTTTTGGGATGTCCTGAGGTCATGAAAGACGCTGTATAAATGCAAGTCTCATCTTTACTCTGCATTGTGCCTGTAATGAAAATAACTGAAGATTAGTCCCAGTGTAACCTTTGCTGTCATGAAATGAGTGTGTATTTTAATGAGCCTCACGTCCTTGCTCAAGTCGGCTACAATTGTGTAGAAAGGGGATGTGTGAAGAGATGGTCTGTGTGTGGAGATGTGAAAGAAGGAAACGGTGTGTGTGTGTGATAGTGACACAGCCTTGTGGTCACAGTCAGAACAATGCACAGATATCCTTGTGGTTATGGTTTGGGCAGGGCCAGATCACGAATGTTGTAAATAAGTTAAATATAAATATCGCCAGTGTAGCCGCAGCTTGTTAGAACAGACCTGGGGAGGTGGTCACCCCACAGCTTAAGAGTGTGCAGGCAGAGAGGGAATGGGTGACCGCCAGACAGAACCAGGCAGGTAGTGCAGGAGTCCCCTGAGTGCATCTCGCTCGCTAACCAGTATTCAGTTCTGAGTACTGGTGAGAGCGATGGTTCCTCTGGGGAGTGCAGCCAGAGCCAAGTCCACGGCACCACGGGTGGCTCAGCTGCACAGGGGAGGAGGAAGAAGAATGGATGAGCAATAGTGGTTGGGGATTCGATAGTTAGGGGAATAGACAGGCGTTTCTGCGGCCACAGACGTGATTCCAGGATGGTATGTTGCCTCCCTGGTGCCAGGGTCAAGGATGTCACTGAACGGCTGCAGGACATTCGGAGGGGGGAGGGTGAACAGCCAGAGATCGTGGTCCATATCGGTACCAACGACATAGGCAGAAAGAGGGATGAGGTCCTGCAGGCAGATTTTAGGGAGCTAGAAAAGAGAGTAAAAAGCAGGACCTCAAAGGTAGTAATCTCCGGATTACTCCCGGTGCTACGTGCTAGTGAGTACAGAAATAGGAGGATAGAGCAGGTGAATGCGTGGCTGGAGAGATGGTGCAGGAGGGAGGGCTTTAGATTCCTGAGGCATTGGAACCGTTTCTGGGGGAGGTGGGACCTGCACAAGCCGGATGGGTCACACCTCAACAGGGCCGGGACCAATATCCTCGCTGGGGGTTTGCTCGTGCTGTTGGGGAGGGTTTAAACTAGCCTGGCAGGGGGATGGGAACCTGAGAGTGGATTCAGAAGGGAGAGAAGCAAAGCTGGAAATGGAAGGCAGAAAATTAGTGAGTGAGTTTGGAAGGCAGAGGAAACAAAGGCTAGAAAATAGACAACAAAGGAGTTTGGTAATGTTTAATGGTATATACTTCAATACAAGGAGTCTGGGGAATAAAGCAGATGAGCTGAGGGCACAGATAGACACGTGGGAGTCTGATATTATCGCTATTACTGAGACATGGCTGAAAGAAGGGCAGGAATGGCAGCTCAACATTCCTGGTTACAGGGTTTTCAGACGAGATAGAGAGGGGGATAAAAAAGGAGGGGGGGGGTCGCAATATTGATTAAAGAATCAATTCCAGCTGTGAGGAGGGAGGATATAAGAACATAAGAAATAGGAGCAGGAGTCGGCCATTTGGCCCCTCGAGCCTGCTCCGCCATTCAATGAGATCATGGCTGATCTGATCTTGGGCTCAGCTCCATTTCCCTGCCCGCTCCCCATAACCCTTCACTCCCTTATCGTTCAAAAATCTGTCTATCTCCACCTTAAATGTATTCAATGACCCAGCCTCCACAGCTCTCTGGGGCAGAGAATTCCACAGATTCACGACCCTCTGAGAGAAGAAATTCCTCCTCACCTCAGTTCTAAAAGGGCGACCCTTTATTCTGAGACTGTGCCCCCGAGTTCTAGATTTCCCCACGAGGGGAAACATCCTCTCTGCATCTACCCTGTCGAGCCCCCTCAGTATCTTATATGTTTCAATAAGATCACCTCTCATTCTTCTAAACTCCAATGAGTATAGGCCCAGCCTGCTCAACCTTTCCTCATAAGTCAACCCCTTCATCTCAGGAATCAACCTTGTGAACCTTCTCTGAACTGCCTCCAATGCAAGTATGTCCCTCCTTAAATAAGGAGACCAAAACTGTACGCAGTACTCCAGGTGTGGTCTCACCAATACCCTGGCTCAGTACTAGGTCCCTTGCTTTTTGTGGTATATATCAACGATCTTGACTTGAATATAGGGGGTATGATTAAGAAGTTTGCAGATGATACTAAAATCAGCTGTCTGGTTGATACTGAAGAAGGAAGCTGTAGACTGCAGGAAGATATCAATATCAATAAATTGGTCAGGTGGGCAGAACAGTGGCAAATGGAATTCAATCCGGAGAAGTGTGAGGTAATGCATTTGGGGAGGGCTAACAAGGAAAGGGAATACACATTAAATGGTAGGACACTGAGTAGTGTAGAGGAACAAAGGGACCTTGGAGTGCATGTCCACAGATCCCTGAAGGTAGCAGGCCAGGTAGATAAGGTGGTTAAGAAGGCATACGGAATGCTTGCCTTTATTAGCCGTGGCATAGAATACAAGAGCCAGGGGGGTTATGCTTCAACTGTATAAAACACTAGTTAGGCCTCAGCTAGAGTACTACGTGCAGTTCTGGTCACCACATTACAGGAAAGATGTGATTGCACTAGAGAGGGTACAGAGGAGATTTACAAGGATGTTGCCGGGAGTAGAGAATCTTAGCTATGAGGAAAGACTGGATAGGCTGGGTTTGTTTTCCTTGGAACAGAGGAGGCTGAGGGGAGACCTTATTGAGGTGTGTAAAATTATGAGGGGCATAGATAAAGTGGATAGAAAGGACCTATTTCCCTTAGCAGAGGGGTCAAAAATCAGGGGGCACATATTTAAAGTAATTGGGGGAAGGTTTAGCTGGGATTTGAGGGGAAATTTCTTCACCCAGAGGGTTGTGGGGGTCTGGAACTCACTGCCTGAAAGGGTGGTAGAGGCAGGAACCCTAACCACATTTAAAAAGTACTTGGATGTGCACTTGGGATGCTCTAACCTGCAGGGCTACGGACCAAGAGCTGGGAAGTGGGATTAGGCTGGATAGCTCTTTGTTGGCCGGCGCGGACACGATGGGCCGAAATGGCCTCCTTTCGTGCTGTAACTTTCTATGGGGGAAAAATTCAGTTGGTTGCGCCTCCCGTTAGCGCCTTAAGAGGGCGATAATGGGGCGCAAAGCAACTAGCGCCCGGGCACGGCGATGTTTACGCCGCTCGAGAAATTAACTAGACATTTTGCGGCGGCGCTAAATACTACCGCCACGATCTCCTGCGCCGGCAGACCGTGCCGTAGTCGAGTGCGTAGCGCCCCGGAGTGGAAATTGAGTGGCGCCCCCTGCCTTACCGCCTGCCGCTAGCAATGACAGGTTGAGGGGAGCGTTTTGCAGTCAGGAAGGGACTGGGGGAGCGCTATTTAAAGGCAACCGCTTCCTGCCTTTTATTGTTGGTGACATTTTTGAACCACGCAGTCTGAGAGAGAGAGAGAGAGACTTCTGGAGAGATTCAACGCTGTGTGAATGAGTTTTGGGTACGGAGCAGCACTTTGCAGGTTCATTTTGATTTGCCCTTCCTTGTATCGATTTAGAAGAGACTGTGGGGGCTGCACTCTGAGCTCTTTCCCTGGGCCTCTCCATTGTTCATTCCTGAAGATTTGATGTACAGGTCTCTCCAGGCCGAGATTCAAGGCAGCAATGAGAAGGATGTGGATGGAAAGCAAGATCAACCCTCCCCTTTAAGAACTGGCCGGCGCCATTGTGTGTGTGTTCCATTGCTGACTGACATCACATGAGCTTCGCCAGCGCTCTGAGGTAGCGCCTCGCTCCTCGGCCTTTGCGCCTTAAGACAGATGTGTAGCGCCTGATTTAGCGCCCCAATCACCTCCAGGGGCGATTAAAGTCAAGTTTGCAGTCGGAGGCGATAATTAGCGCCAGGCGCTAATCTTTGCGCCCGGTCGATAATTGCGCCCCCAATGGGGCGATACTGAAATTCTATGATTCTATGAACTTGGAGGCGATAGTGTTCCCATGCACCTGCTTCTCTTGCCCTTCTAGGTGGCGGAAGTTGCGTGTTTTGGAGGTTCAAATGTATAAATCCCCTCTTCTTCGCCCCCTCCACCTCCCGCCTCTCACTCTCCTCCTATAGAGGCCATAGTCTTGTGTAGGCCCAGACGGGGTGGCGGATTCCCTACCCTGAAGAACATTAGTGAACTAGTTGGGTTTTTACGACAGCTTTCATGGTCACTTGTTTCTGCTGCCGGCCCCACAACTTACCAGGTTCATTGAGCTCAATTTCACAAACTGCCTTTGTGTTTTTGTGTGTTCTCTCTCACGCTCCCTTTTTCCTGTTTTAAATTCATTTTACAGAGTATTAGAAAGGGAGGATTTGCAGACAGGAAACTCAAACCAAATATCGCATCAAGATCTGACACATTCGCTCAATTATTCCTGAATATCATCAGCCTTTGAACATGGAAGCAAAAAGCACCGTTCACAGCGGGGAGAAACCGTACACGTGTTCTGTGTGTGGACGAGGATTCAGTAGATCATCTGGCCTGTCGAGACACAAGCGCAGTCACACCGGGGAGAAACCGTGTAAATGTGGAGACTGTGGGAAGGGATTCAGTTACCCGTTTGAGCTGGAAATTCATCGACGCAGTCACACTGGGGAGACACTGTTCACCTGCCCTGAGTGTGGGAAGGGATGCACTCATTCCTCTGCCCTGCTGAAGCACCGGCGAGTTCACACTGACAAGAGACCTTTTAAATGCCCGGACTGCGGGAAGTGCTATAAAAGTTCCGGGGAACTGACGTGCCATCAACGTGTTCACACTGACGAGAGACCGTTCAGGTGCTCTCACTGCGGGACTGGGTTCAGGCGATCATCTGACCTCACTGTCCACCAGCGCACTCACACTGGGGAGAGGCCGTTCATCTGCTCCGTGTGTGGGAAGGGATTCACTCAGTCATCCCAGCTCACTAAACACCAACTTGTTCACACTGATAAGAGACCTTTTAAATGTTCTGACTGTGAGAAGAGCTTTAAATGCAAAAAGGATCTGCTGACACACCAGCGAGTTCACACTGGGGAGAAGCCGTTCACCTGCTCCGTGTGTGGGAAGGGATTCGCCCATTCATCCCAACTACTGAAACATCAGCGAGTTCACACTGGGGAGAGGCCGTTCACCTGCTCCGTGTGTGGGAAGAGATTCACTGATTCATCCAACCTGCTGAAACACCAGCGAGTTCACAAGTGACTGCAGGGGTTGGATTCTGCTGTTATTGCTGCTGTTAATCACATCCAGGACTGAACCATGTTCATTCTGACAGTTGGGGTTTGTTTCTGCTGATGTTAATAACCCTATAACTGGGCTGGAGATTAATATTCTGGAGATATTAAACCGAGGCCCCGTCTGCTCTCTCAGCTGGACGTAAAATATCCCATGGCACTATTTTGAAGAAGAGCAGGGGAGTTATCCCCGGTGTCCTGGCCAATATTTCTCCTTCAATCAACATAACAAAAAAAACAAGATTATCTGGTCATTATCACGTTGATTTTTGTAGGAGCTTGTTGTATGCAAATTGGCTGCCACATTTGCTACATTACAACAGTGACTACACTTCAAAAGTACTTCATTGCCTGTAAAGCGCTTTGGGACGTCCTAAGGTCGTGAAAGACGCGATAGAAATACAAGTCTTTCTTTTGTAGATGTCAAATAATTCAGCTTTGCTTTAAACACGTTGTAGATTTTTGTCTTTCCCACCTGAGTGTTTAGCATCACCTGGCTGGAGCTCAGAAAGGACAATCTGGGGGAGGATCGTACGGCGGGAACAGAACTTCAGCCTGGACACAGTCCTTCAGGGCCACACTGAGAGGGGCAAACGGCACTTTGGTCTTTCTCGTCTCTCTTCACCGACAGCAAAGTCCCCGTGTGGGTTAATCTCGAGGCCTGTAAGAAATGTGTCCCAGCCGCTCTCTTCCATGGTTCAGAGCTCCTAGGCACGGAACAGAAGGCTCCTTTACAACTGTGTTTAGAGTCAGGAAGAACAACGGTGAATGCTGGAAACGTGCTGTCAAATCAGAGATTGGTGTCAAACTGCGATCTGTTCCTGACTGAAAGTGAAACAGGTTTAAGTTTCCAGTCTAAAGATGACTGGTAATCATTTGAGATGTTTGTGTGACAGTCCTGAGTCTACCATTTTAAGGCAGGTATTAACCCATTTAAATTACAACCGTTTAAAATAAATTGGTTAAAATCTGCATTAAAATAGCAGATGGAGGAGTTCACAGGAGCCTGTTAACTGCTGGTACAATTATACAACAGACATTTGATCTCCAGATAAAGAAGGACCTGCAGCGTGTTTCCAGGAATTCCCTGTTTTATTGATGTGTGTGTGTTAGACACCAGGATAACTAAAAATACACGACCCGGAACATCCACGGGGGTGCGATCCCGACAGTTACTCTGGGATCACTCCCGCTGTGGAACTCCACCACTGACCCTGCTGAAGGTTGTAGGCTCAGGGAGTGGGGCCTCCAGGAGTGGACGGTAAGAAAGCTGGGTTTTATTAGAAGATCAGATTTAACATGAAGTAGAGTCATAAAAGTAAAGTCTTCCTAGTTTTATATACATGTATGTTTAATATTAGTGGACTTTGTATTAAAGACCCGTGTCTAGTGAACTATTAGCTTGTAATCACCTCAGACAGAACAGGCACTAATTATCCCTTTTAAGATGAAACAGACCTCGTGTGAACAGAACCAGCAGAGCTGAGAACTCTGCCTGTGTGGACTGAGCGGAACCGTGAAGGCCATTTGTTTCTTGAAATGCCCCAGTAAAAGCAAACTCTGACATTGTTCTGACTCGCAGATTCCTCGTAGCTCCAATGAACAGGAAGCGGTTACTCGATGAACCCTAAACAGCCATCCAATGGAATGCTTTGTTTGATAAATGTCTTTCAGCTCAATGGTTTGATTGGCCGAGGTAACCAGGGTCACATGGGCTGTACCTGATTGGGCTTTAAATACAGGAACAGTTTGCAGCTTAGGTCAGAGAGCACCCCGGGAAGAAGAAAGCTGACGGCTACAGCCAAGGTGGAACATCCTTCGGGCTGTCCCTGGAGAGGGAGCACGCGGTGTCCGCCGGGACGCTGGAGGCCTTCCGTGACCGGTGGGCACCGGAGGGACTGGAGTCAATTGTCAACACCAGCAACAGTATTCGGATCTGATTTAATTATAATTTGGAGTTGATTGTTTGTGCCCCTTTAAAAAGGGGGCTCTCTGGGTAATGTGACATCGATTGATGACAATGACATTCTAATTGGCCTTTTAAAAGAGTCGAACATCCTTTCGTGCCTCCCAGGCTTGGCAATTATCAAAGTCTGAGTTCATGGATACAGCTCGTTAGATTATGAGTCTTGCTATATAACTAAAATATTGTAAGAATATTACAATAAGTATTCCTTTGTAGAATCTCCCATGTGAATATTTTGCACTCATTTAGTATATGAATTGTATTGTTGTAGAATCGACATGTTAAAAATAAATCCTGTGCTCAGGGGATTAAGGTGTGTGGAGTGTTTCATTGGAGATCTCGAACTCAACTAGGAACAGCGTAAAAGCTCATGAGGATTGTAAACAACTTCAGTCTGACATACACTGGAGATTGGTGTCAGTGAG
>JASTWF010002017.1:0-43320 GCA_030390025.1 Squalus acanthias
TTGTCTGTGGACAGTGTTGGACGATGTTACACTGCAGTGTTGTCTGTGGACAGTGTTGGAGATGTTACACTGCAGTGTTGTCTGTGGACAGTGTTGGGGATGTTACACTGCAGTGTTGTCTGTGGACAGTGTTGGGGACTGTTACACTGCAGTGTGTCTGTGGACAGTGTTGGGAGACTGTTACACTGCAGTGTGTCTGTGGACAGTGTTGGAGGATGTTACACTGCAGTGTTGTCTGTGGACAGTGTTGGAGGATGTTACACTGCAGTGTTGTCTTGTGGACAGTGTTGGAGATGTTACACTGCAGTGCTGTCTGTGGACAGTGTTGGAGGAGTTACACTGCAGTGTTGTCTGTGGACAGTGTTGAGTCGTGTTACACTGCAGTGTTGTCTGTGGACAGTGTTGGAGGGTGTTACACTGCAGTGTTGTCTGTGGACAGTGTTGGAGGGTGTTACACTGCAGTGTTGTCTGTGGACAGTGTTGGACGATGTTACACTGCAGTGTTGTCTGTGGACAGTGTTGGAGACTGTTACACTGCAGTGCTTGTCTGTGGACAGTGTTGGAAGATGTTACACTGCAGTGTTGTCTGTGGACAGTGTTGGAGACTGTTACACTGCAGTGTTGTCTGTGGACAGTGTTGGAGGATGTTACACTGCAGTGTTGTCTGTGGACAGTGTTGGAGGATGTTACACTGCAGTGTTGTCTTGTGGACAGTGTTGGAGGTGTTACACTGCAGTGTTGTCTGTGGACAGTGTTGGAGGATGTTACACTGCAGTGTTGTCTGTGGACAGTGTTGGACGATGTTACACTGCAGTGTTGTCTGTGGACAGTGTTGGAGGATGTTACACTGCAGTGTTGTCTGTGGACAGTGTTTGGGATGTTACACTGCAGTGTTGTCTGTGGACAGTGTTGGAGGATGTTACACTGCAGTGTTGTCTGTGGACAGTGTTGGAGGACTGTTACACTGCAGTGTTGCTGTGGACAGTGTTGGAGGGATGTTACACTGCAGTGTTGTCTGTGGACAGTGTTGGACGATGTTACACTGCAGTGCTGTCTGTGGACAGTGTTGGAGGATGTTACACTGCAGTGTTGTCTGTGGACAGTGTTGGAGGGATGTTACACTGCAGTGTTGTCTGTGGACAGTGTTGGAGGATGTTACACTGCAGTGTTGTCTGTGGACAGTGTTGGAGATGTACACTGCAGTGTTGTCTGTGGACAGTGTTGGACGATGTTACACTGCAGTGTTGTCTGTGGACAGTGTTGGACGATGTTACACTGCAGTGTTGTCTGTGGACAGTGTTGGAGGATGTTACACTGCAGTGTTGTCTGTGGACAGTGTTGGAGGGTGTTACACTGCAGTGTTGTCTGTGGACAGTGTTGGACGATGTTACACTGCAGTGTTGTCTGTGGACAGTGTTGGACGATGTTACTCTGCAGTGTTGTCTGTGGACAGTGTTGGAGGTGTTACACTGCAGTGTTGTCTGTGGACAGTGTTGGACGACTGTTACACTGCAGTGTTGTCTGTGGACAGTGTTGGAGGGTGTTACACTGCCAGTGTGTCTGTGGACAGTGTTGGAGGGATGTTACACTGCAGTGTTTTGTCTGTGGACAGTGTTGGAGGAAGTTACACAGCAGTGTTGTCTGTGGACAGTGTTGGACGATGTTACACTGCAGTGTTGTCTGTGGACAGTGTTGGACGATGTTACACTGCAGTGTTGTCTGTGGACAGTGTTGGAGGACTGTTACACTGCAGTGTTGTCTGTGGACAGTGTTGGAGGATGTTACACTGCAGTGTTGTCTGTGGACAGTGTTGGACGATGTTACACTGCAGTGTTGTCTGTGGGACAGTGTTGGACGATGTTACACTGCAGTGTGTCTGTGTGGACAGTGTTGGAGGATGTTACACTGCAGTGCTTGTCTGTGGACAGTGTTGGACGATGTACACTGCAGTGCTTGTCTGTGAGACAGTGTTGGAGACTGTTACACTGCAGTGTTGTCTGTGGACAGTGTTGGAGGATGTTACACGCAGTGTTGTCTGTGGACAGTGTTGGAGACTGTTACACTGCAGTGCTGTCTGTGGACAGTGTTGGAGACTGTTACACTGCAGTGCTGTCTGTGGACAGTGTTGGAGGATGTTACACTGCAGTGCTGTCTGTGGACAGTGTTGGAGACTGTTACAGTGCAGTGTTGTCTGTGGACAGTGTTGGAGACTGTTACCACTGCAGTGCTGTCTGTGAACAGTGTTGGAGACTGTTACACTGCAGTGTTGTCTGTGGACAGTGTTGGAGGATGTTACACTGCAGTGTTGTCTGTGGACAGTGTTGGAGGATGTTACACCGCAGTGCTGTCTGTGGACAGTGTTGGAGGGTGTTACACTGCAGTGTTGTCTGTGGACAGTGTTTGACCGATGTTACACTGCAGTGTTGTCTGTGGACAGTGTTGGAGACTGTTACACTGCAGTGTTGTCTGTGGACAGTGTTGGAGGGTGTTACACTGCAGTGTTGTCTGTGGTCAGTGTTGGACGATGTTACACTGCAGTGCTGTCTGTGGACAGTGTTGGAGGATGTTACTCTGCAGTGTTGTCTGTGGACAGTGTTGGAGGGTGTTACACTGCAGTGCTGTCTGTGGACAGTTTTGGACGATGGTACACTGCAGTGCTGTCTGTGAACAGTGTTGGAGACTGTTACACTGCAGTGTTGTCTGTGGACAGTGTTGGAGGATGTTACACTGCAGTGTTGTCTGTGGACAGTGTTGGAGACTGTTACACTGCAGTGTTGTCTGTGGACAGTGTTGGAGACTGTTACACTGCAGTGCTGTCTGTGGACAGTGTTGGAGGATGTTACACTGCAGTGCTGTCTGTGGACAGTGTTGGAGACTGTTACAGTGCAGTGTTGTCTGTGGACAGTGTTGGAGACTGTTACACTGCAGTGCTGTCTGTGAACAGTGTTGGAGACTGTTACACTGCAGTGTTGTCTGTGGACAGTGTTGGAGGATGTTACACTGCAGTGTTGTCTGTGGACAGTGTTGGAGACTGTTACACTGCAGTGTTGTCTGTGGACAGTGTTGGAGACTGTTACACTGCAGTGCTGTCTGTGGACAGTGTTGGAGGATGTTACACTGCAGTGCTGTCTGTGGACAGTGTTGGAGACTGTTACAGTGCAGTGTTCTCTGTGGACAGTGTTGGAGACTGTTACACTGCAGTGTTGTCTGTGGACAGTGTTGGACGATGTTACACTGCAGTGCTGTCTGTGGACAGTGTTGGAGACTGTTACAGTGCAGGGTTCTCTGTGGACAGTGCTGGAGACTGTTACAGTGCAGTGCTCTCTGTGGACAGTATTGGAGACTGTTATACTGTAGTGCTGTCTGTGGACAGTGTTGGAGGATGTTACTCTGCAGTGCTGTCTGTGGACAGTGTTGGAGGATGTTACACTGCAGTGTTGCCTGTGGACAGTGTTGGACGATGTTACACTGCAGTGTTGTCTGTGGACAGTGTTGGAGGATGTTACACTGCAGTGCTGTCTGTGGACAGTGTTGGAGACTGTTACAGTGCAGTGTTGTCTGTGGACAGTGTTGGAGGATGTTACACTGCAGTGTTGTCTGTGGACAGTGTTGGAGATGTTACACTGCAGTGTTGTCTGTGGACAGTGTTGGGTGATGTTACACTGTAGTGTTGTCTGTGGACAGTGTTGGAGGGTGTTACACTGCAGTCTGTCTGTGGACAGTGTTGGACGATGTTACACTGCAGTGTTGTCTGTGGACAGTGTTGGGTGATGTTACACTGTAGTGTTGTCTGTGGACAGTGTTGGAGGGTGTTGCACTGCAGTCCTGTCTGTGGACAGTGTTGGACGATGTTACACTGCAGTGTTGTCTGTGGACAGTGTTGGAAGATGTTACACTGCAGTGTTGTCTGTGGACCGTGTTGGAGGATGTTACACTGCAGTGTTGTCTGTGGACAGTGTTGGAGGATGTTACACTGCAGTGTTGTCTGTGGACAGTGTTGGGTGATGTTACACTGTTGTGTTGTCTGTGGACAGTGTTGGAGACTGTTACACTGCAGTGTTGTCTGTGGACAGTGTTGGAGACTGTTACACTGCAGTGTTGTCTGTGGACAGTGTTGGAGGGTGTTACACTGCAGTGTTGTCTGTGGTCAGTGTTGGACGATGTTACACTGCAGTGCTGTCTGTGGACAGTGTTGGAAGATGTTACACTGCAGTGCTGTCTGTGGACAGTGTTGGACGATGTTACACTGCAGTGTTGTCTGTGGACAGTGTTGGACGATGTTACACTGCAGTGCTGTCTGTGGACAGTGTTGGAGGGTGTTACACTGTAGTGTTGTCTGTGGACAGTGTTGGAGGGTGTTACACTGCAGTCCTGTCTGTGGACAGTGTTGGACGATGTTACACTGCAGTGTTGTCTGTGGACAGTGTTGGAGACTGTTACACTGCAGTGCTGTCTGTGGACAGTGTTGGAAGATGTTACACTGCAGTGTTGTCTGTGGACAGTGTTGGAGACTGTTACACTGCAGTGTTGTCTGTGGACAGTGTTGGAGGGTGTTACACTGCAGTGTTGTCTGTGGACAGTGTTGGAGGGTGTTACACTGCAGTGTTGTCTGTGGACAGTGTTGGAGGATGTTACACTGCAGTGTTGTCTGTGGACAGTGTTGGACGATGTTACTCTGCAGTCCTGTCTGTGGAAAGTGTTGGACGATGTTACACTGCAGTGTTGTCTGTGGACAGTGTTGGAGGATGTTACACTGCAGTGTTGTCTGTGGACAGTGTTGGAGGATGTTACACCGCAGTGCTGTCTGTGGACAGTGTTGGAGGGTGTTACACTGCAGTGTTGTCTGTGGACAGTGTTGGACGATGTTACACTGCAGTGTTGTCTGTGGACAGTGTTGGAGACTGTTACACTGCAGTGTTGTCTGTGGACAGTGTTGGAGGGTGTTACACTGCAGTGTTGTCTGTGGTCAGTGTTGGACGATGTTACACTGCAGTGCTGTCTGTGGACAGTGTTGGAGGATGTTACTCTGCAGTGTTGTCTGTGGACAGTGTTGGAGGGTGTTACACTGCAGTGCTGTCTGTGGACAGTTTTGGACGATGGTACACTGCAGTGCTGTCTGTGGACAGTGTTGGAGGATGTTACTCTGCAGTGCTGTCTGTGGACAGTGTTGGAGGATGTTACACTGCAGTGTTGCTGTGGACAGTGTTGGACGATGTTACTCTGCAGTCCTGTCTGTGGAAAGTGTTGGACGATGTTACACTGCAGTGTTGTCTGTGGACAGTGTTGGAGGATGTTACACTGCAGTGTTGTCTGTGGACAGTGTTGGAGGATGTTACACCGCAATGCTGTCTGTGGACAGTGTTGGAGGGTGTTACACTGCAGTGTTGTCTGTGGACAGTGTTGGACGATGTTACACTGCAGTGTTGTCTGTGGACAGTGTTGGAGACTGTTACACTGCAGTGTTGTCTGTGGACAGTGTTGGAGGATGTTACACTGCAGTGTTGTCTGTGGTCAGTGTTGGACGATGTTACACTGCAGTGCTGTCTGTGGACAGTGTTGGAGGATGTTACTCTGCAGTGTTGTCTGTGGACAGTGTTGGAGGGTGTTACACTGCAGTGCTGTCTGTGGACAGTTTTGGACGATGGTACACTGCAGTGCTGTCTGTGGACAGTGTTGGAGACTGTTACACTGCAGTGTTGTCTGTGGACAGTGTTGGAGGATGTTACACTGCAGTGTTGTCTGTGGACAGTGTTGGAGACTGTTACACTGCAGTGTTGTCTGTGGACAGTGTTGGAGACTGTTACACTGCAGTGCTGTCTGTGGACAGTGTTGGAGGATGTTACACTGCAGTGCTGTCTGTGGACAGTGTTGGAGACTGTTACAGTGCAGTGTTCTCTGTGGACAGTGTTGGAGACTGTTACACTGCAGTGCTGTCTGTGGACAGTGTTGGACGATGTTACACTGCAGTGCTGTCTGTGGACAGTGTTGGAGACTGTTACAGTGCAGTGTTCTCTGTGGACAGTGTTGGAGACTGTTACACTGCAGTGTTGTCTGTGGACAGTGTGGAGACTGTTACAGTGCAGTGCTCTCTGTGGACAGTATTGGAGACTGTTATACTGTAGTGCTGTCTGTGGACAGTGTTGGAGGATGTTACTCTGCAGTGCTGTCTGTGGACAGTGTTGGAGGGTGTTACACTGCAGTGTTGTCTGTGGACAGTGTTGGACGATGTTACAGTGCAGTGCTGTCTGTGGACAGTGTTGGAGACTGTTGCACTGCAGTGTTGTCTGTGGACAGTGTTGGAAGATGTTACACTGCAGTGTTGTCTGTGGACAGTGTTGGAGGATGTTACACTGCAGTGTTGTCTGTGGACAGTGTTGGAGGATGTTACACTGCAGTGTTGTCTGTGGACAGTGTTGGGTGATGTTACACTGTTGTGTTGTCTGTGGACAGTGTTGGTGACTGTTACACTGCAGTGTTGTCTGTGGACAGTGTTGGAGACTGTTACACTGCAGTGTTGTCTGTGGACAGTGTTGGAGGTGTTACACTGCAGTGTTGTCTGTGGACAGTGTTGGACGATGTTACACTGCAGTGCTGTCTGTGGACAGTGTTGGAAGATGTTACACTGCAGTGCTGTCTGAGGACAGTGTTGGACGATGTTACACTGCAGTGTTGTCTGTGGACAGTGTTGGACGATGTTACACTGCAGTGCTGTCTGTGGACAGTGTTGGAGGGTGTTACACTGTAGTGTTGTCTGTGGACAGTGTTGGAGGGTGTTACACTGCAGTCCTGTCTGTGGACAGTGTTGGACGATGTTACACTGCAGTGTCGTCTGTGGACAGTGTTGGAGACTGTTACACTGCAGTGCTGTCTGTGGACAGTGTTGGAAGATGTTACACTGCAGTGTTGTCTGTGGACAGTGTTGGAGACTGTTACACTGCAGTGTTGACTGTGGACAGTGTTGGAGGGTGTTACACTGCAGTGTTGTCTGTGGACAGTGTTGGAGGTGTTACACTGCAGTGTTGTCTGTGGACAGTGTTGGAGGATGTTACACTGCAGTGTTGTCTGTGGACAGTGTTGGACGATGTTACTCTGCAGTCCTGTCTGTGGAAAGTGTTGGACGATGTTACACTGCAGTGTTGTCTGTGGACAGTGTTGGAGGATGTTACACTGCAGTGTTGTCTGTGGACAGTGTTGGAGGATGTTACACTGCAGTGTTGTCTGTGGACAGTGTTGGAGGATGTTACACTGCAGTGTTGTCTGTGGACAGTGTTGGAGACTGTTACACTGCAGTGTTGTCTGTGGACAGTGTTGGAGGGTGTTACACTGCAGTGTTGTCTGTGGTCAGTGTTGGACGATGTTACACTGCAGTGCTGTCTGTGGACAGTGTTGGAGGATGTTACTCTGCAGTGTTGTCTGTGGACAGTGTTGGAGGCTGTTACACTGCAGTGCTGTCTGTGGACAGTGTTGGACGATGTTACACTGCAGTGCTGTCTGTGGAAAGTGTTGGAGGATGTTACTCTGCAGTGCTGTCTGTGGACAGTGTTGGAGGATGTTACACTGCAGTGTTGCCTGTGGACAGTGTTGGACGATGTTACTCTGCAGTCCTGTCTGTGGAAAGTGTTGGACGATGTTACACTGCAATGTTGTCTGTGGACAGTGTTGGAGGATGTTACACTGCAGTGTTGTCTGTGGACAGTGTTGGAGGATGTTACACCGCAGTGCTGTCTGTGGACAGTGTTGGAGGGTGTTACACTGCAGTGTTGTCTGTGGACAGTGTTTGACGATGTTACACTGCAGTGTTGTCTGTGGACAGTGTTGGAGACTGTTACACTGCAGTGTTGTCTGTGGACAGTGTTGGAGGATGTTACACTGCAGTGTTGTCTGTGGTCAGTGTTGGACGATGTTACACTGCAGTGCTGTCTGTGGACAGTGTTGGAGGATGTTACTCTGCAGTGTTGTCTGTGGACAGTGTTGGAGGGTGTTACACTGCAGTGCTGTCTGTGGACAGTTTTGGACGATGTTACACTGCAGTGCTGTCTGTGAACAGTGTTGGAGACTGTTACACTGCAGTGTTGTCTGTGGACAGTGTTGGAGGATGTTACACTGCAGTGTTGTCTGTGGACAGTGTTGGAGACTGTTACACTGCAGTGCTGTCTGTGGACAGTGTTGGAGACTGTTACACTGCAGTGTTCTCTGTGGACAGTGTTGGAGGATGTTACTCTGCAGTGTTGTCTGTGGACAGTGTTGGACGATGTTACACTGCAGTGTTGTCTGTGGACAGTGTTGGACGATGTTACACTGCAGTGTTGTCTGTGGACAGTGTTGGACGATGTTACACTGCAGTGTTGTCTGTGGACAGTGTTGGACGATGTTACTCTGCAGTGTTGTCTGTGGACAGTGTTGGACGATGTTACACTGCAGTGTTGTCTGTGGACAGTGTTGGACGATGTTACACTGTAGTGTTGTCTGTGGACAGTGTTGGAAGATGTTACACTGCAGTGTTGTCTGTGGACAGTGTTGGACGATGTTACACTGCAGTGCTGTCTGTGGACAGTGTTGGACGATGTTACACTGCAGTGTTGTCTGTGGACAGTGTTGGAGACTGTTACTCTGCAGTGCTGTCTGTGGACAGTGTTGGAGGATGTTACACTGCAGTGTTGTCTGTGGACAGTGTTGGAGGATGTTACACTGCAGTGTTGTCTGTGGACAGTGTTGGAGGATGTTACACTGCAGTGTTGTCTGTGGACAGTGTTGGAGACTGTTACACTGCAGTGCTGTCTGTGGACAGTGTTGGACGATGTTACACTGCAGTGTTGTCTGTGGACAGTGTTGGAGGATGTTACACTGCAGTGTTGTCTGTGGACAGTGTTGGAGACTGTTACAGTGCAGTGTTGTCTGTGGACAGTGTTGGAGACTGTTACACTGCAGTGTTGTCTGTGGACAGTGTTGGAGACTGTTACACTGCAGTGTTGTCTGTGGACAGTGTTGGAGACTGTTACACTGCAGTGCTGTCTGTGGACAGTGTTGGAGACTGTTACACTGCAGTGTTGTCTGTGGACAGTGTTGGACGATGTTACACTGCAGTGTTGTCTGTGGACAGTGTTGGAGACTGTTACACTGCAGTGCTGTCTGTGGACAGTGTTGGACGATGTTACACTGCAGTGTTGTCTGTGGACAGTGTTGGAGACTGTTACACTGCAGTGTTGTCTGTGGACAGTGTTGGACGATGTTACACTGCAGTGTTGTCTGTGGACAGTGTTGGAGACTGTTACACTGCAGTGTTGTCTGTGGACAGTGTTGGAGGTGTTACACTGCAGTGCTGTCTGTGGACAGTGTTGGAAGATGTTACTCTGCAGTGTTGTCTGTGGACAGTGTTGGAGGATGTTACACTGCAGTGTTGTCTGTGGACAGTGTTGGAGACTGTTACACTGCAGTGCTTGTCTGTGGACAGTGTTGGAGGATGTTACACTGCAGTGTTGTCTGTGGACAGTGTTGGACGATGTTACTCTGCAGTGCTGTCTGTGGACAGTGTTGGAGGGTGTTACACTGCAGTGTTGTCTGTGGACAGTGTTGGAGACTGTTACACTGCAGTGTTGTCTGTGGACAGTGTTGGACGATGTTACTCTGCAGTGTTGTCTGTGGACAGTGTTGGAGACTGTTACACTGCAGTGTTGTCTGTGGACAGTGTTGGACGATGTTACACTGCAGTGTTGTCTGTGGACAGTGTTGGAGACTGTTACACTGCAGTGTTGTCTGTGGACAGTGTTGGGTGATGTTACACTGTAGTGTTGTCTGTGGACAGTGTTGGAGGGTGTTGCACTGCAGTCCTGTCTGTGGACAGTGTTGGACGATGTTACACTGCAGTGTTGTCTGTGGACAGTGTTGGAAGATGTTACACTGCAGTGTTGTCTGTGGACAGTGTTGGAGGATGTTACACTGCAGTGTTGTCTGTGGACAGTGTTGGAGGATGTTACACTGCAGTGTTGTCTGTGGACAGTGTTGGGTGATGTTACACTGTTGTGTTGTCTGTGGACAGTGTTGGAGACTGTTACACTGCAGTGTTGTCTGTGGACAGTGTTGGAGACTGTTACACTGCAGTGTTGTCTGTGGACAGTGTTGGAGGGTGTTACACTGCAGTGTTGTCTGTGGACAGTGTTGGACGATGTTACACTGCAGTGCTGTCTGTGGACAGTGTTGGAAGATGTTACACTGCAGTGCTGTCTGAGGACAGTGTTGGACGATGTTACACTGCAGTGTTGTCTGTGGACAGTGTTGGACGATGTTACACTGCAGTGCTGTCTGTGGACAGTGTTGGAGGGTGTTACACTGTAGTGTTGTCTGTGGACAGTGTTGGAGGGTGTTACACTGCAGTCCTGTCTGTGGACAGTGTTGGACGATGTTACACTGCAGTGTCGTCTGTGGACAGTGTTGGAGACTGTTACACTGCAGTGCTGTCTGTGGACAGTGTTGGAAGATGTTACACTGCAGTGTTGTCTGTGGACAGTGTTGGAGACTGTTACACTGCAGTGTTGTCTGTGGACAGTGTTGGAGGGTGTTACACTGCAGTGTTGTCTGTGGACAGTGTTGGAGGGTGTTACACTGCAGTGTTGTCTGTGGACAGTGTTGGAGGATGTTACACTGCAGTGTTGTCTGTGGACAGTGTTGGACGATGTTACTCTGCAGTCCTGTCTGTGGAAAGTGTTGGACGATGTTACACTGCAGTGTTGTCTGTGGACAGTGTTGGAGGATGTTACACTGCAGTGTTGTCTGTGGACAGTGTTGGAGGATGTTACACTGCAGTGTTGTCTGTGGACAGTGTTGGAGGATGTTACACTGCAGTGTTGTCTGTGGACAGTGTTGGAGACTGTTACACTGCAGTGTTGTCTGTGGACAGTGTTGGAGGGTGTTACACTGCAGTGTTGTCTGTGGTCAGTGTTGGACGATGTTACACTGCAGTGCTGTCTGTGGACAGTGTTGGAGGATGTTACTCTGCAGTGTTGTCTGTGGACAGTGTTGGAGGGTGTTACACTGCAGTGCTGTCTGTGGACAGTTTTGGACGATGGTACACTGCAGTGCTGTCTGTGGACAGTGTTGGAGGATGTTACTCTGCAGTGCTGTCTGTGGACAGTGTTGGAGGATGTTACACTGCAGTGTTGCCTGTGGACAGTGTTGGACGATGTTACTCTGCAGTCCTGTCTGTGGAAAGTGTTGGACGATGTTACACTGCAATGTTGTCTGTGGACAGTGTTGGAGGATGTTACACTGCAGTGTTGTCTGTGGACAGTGTTGGAGGATGTTACACCGCAGTGCTGTCTGTGGACAGTGTTGGAGGGTGTTACACTGCAGTGTTGTCTGTGGACAGTGTTTGACGATGTTACACTGCAGTGTTGTCTGTGGACAGTGTTGGAGACTGTTACACTGCAGTGTTGTCTGTGGACAGTGTTGGAGGGTGTTACACTGCAGTGTTGTCTGTGGTCAGTGTTGGACGATGTTACACTGCAGTGCTGTCTGTGGACAGTGTTGGAGGATGTTACTCTGCAGTGTTGTCTGTGGACAGTGTTGGAGGGTGTTACACTGCAGTGCTGTCTGTGGACAGTTTTGGACGATGGTACACTGCAGTGCTGTCTGTGAACAGTGTTGGAGACTGTTACACTGCAGTGTTGTCTGTGGACAGTGTTGGAGGATGTTACACTGCAGTGTTGTCTGTGGACAGTGTTGGAGACTGTTACACTGCAGTGTTGTCTGTGGACAGTGTTGGAGACTGTTACACTGCAGTGCTGTCTGTGGACAGTGTTGGAGGATGTTACACTGCAGTGCTGTCTGTGGACAGTGTTGGAGACTGTTACAGTGCAGTGTTCTCTGTGGACAGTGTTGGAGACTGTTACACTGCAGTGTTGTCTGTGGACAGTGTTGGACGATGTTACACTGCAGTGCTGTCTGTGGACAGTGTTGGAGACTGTTACAGTGCAGGGTTCTCTGTGGACAGTGTTGGAGACTGTTACACTGCAGTGTTGTCTGTGGACAGTGTGGAGACTGTTACACTGCAGTGTTGTCTGTGGACAGTGTTGGAGACTGTTACACTGCAGTGCTGTCTGTGGACAGTGTTGGAGATGTTACACTGCAGTGCTGTCTGTGGACAGTGTTGGAGGACTGTTACACTGCAGTGTTGTCTGTGGACAGTGTTGGACGATGTTACACTGCAGTGGTCTGTGGACAGTTTGGAGACTGTTACACTGCAGTGTTGTCTGTGACAGTGTTGGAGGTGTTACACTGCAGTGTTGTCTGTGGACAGTGTTGGAGGATGTTACACTGCAGTGTTGTCTGTGGACAGTGTTGGAGATGTTACACTGCAGTGTTGTCTGTGGACAGTGTTGGAGACTGTTACACTGCAGTGCTGTCTGTGGACAGTGTTGGAGGATGTTACACTGCAGTGCTGTCTGTGGACAGTGTTGGACGATGTTACACTGCAGTGTTGTCTGTGGACAGTGTTGGAGATGTTACACTGCAGTGTTGTCTGTGGACAGTGTTGGACGATGTTACTCTGCAGTGTTGTCTGTGGACAGTGTTGGACGATGTTACACTGCAGTGTTGTCTGTGGACAGTGTTGGACGATGTTACACTGCAGTGTTGTCTGTGGACAGTGTTGGACGATGTTACACTGCAGTGTTGTCTGTGGACAGTGTTGGACGATGTTACACTGCAGTGCTGTCTGTGGACAGTGTTGGACGATTTTACACTGCAGTGTTGTCTGTGGACAGTGTTGGAGACTGTTACTCTGTAGTGCTGTCTGTGGACAGTGTTGGAGGATGTTACACTGCAGTGCTGTCTGTGGACAGTGTTGGAGGATGTTACACTGCAGTGTTGTCTGTGGACAGTGTTGGAGGATGTTACACTGCAGTGTTGTCTGTGGACAGTGTTGGACGATGTTACACTGCAGTGTTGTCTGTGGACAGTGTTGGAGACTGTTACTCTGTAGTGCTGTCTGTGGACAGTGTTGGACGATGTTACACTGCAGTCCTGTCTGTGGACAGTGTTGGAGGATGTTACACTGCAGTGTTGTCTGTGGACAGTGTTGGAGACTGTTACAGTGCAGTGTTGTCTGTGGACAGTGTTGGAGACTGTTACACTGCAGTGTTGTCTGTGGACAGTGTTGGAGACTGTTACACTGCAGTGTTGTCTGTGGACAGTGTTGGACGATGTTACACTGCAGTGCTGTCTGTGGAAAGTGTTGGAGACTGTTACACTGCAGTGTTGTCTGTGGACAGTGTTGGACGAAGTTACACTGCAGTGTTGTCTGTGGACAGTGTTGGAGACTGTTACACTGCAGTGCTGTCTGTGGACAGTGTTGGACGATGTTACACTGCAATGTTGTCTGTGGACAGTGTTGGAGACTGTTACACTGCAGTGTTGTCTGTGGACAGTGTTGGACGATGTTACACTGCAGTGTTGTCTGTGGACAATGTTGGAGACTGTTACACTGTAGTGTTGTCTGTGGACAGTGTTGGAGGATGTTACACTGCAGTGTTGTCTGTGGACAGTGTTGGACGATGTTACACTGCAGTGTTGTCTGTGGACAGTGTTGGAGACTGTTACACTGCAGTGTTGTCTGTGGACAGTGTTGGAGGGTGTTACTCTGCAGTGCTGTCTGTGGACAGTGTTGGAAGATGTTACACTGCAGTGTTGTCTGTGGACAGTGTTGGAGGATGTTACACTGCAGTGTTGTCTGTGGACAGTGTTGGAGACTGTTACACTGCAGTGCTGTCTGTGGACAGTGTTGGAGGGTGTTACACTGCAGTGTTGTCTGTGGACAGTGTTGGACGATGTTACTCTGCAGTGCTGTCTGTGGACAGTGTTGGAGGGTGTTACACTGCAGTGTTGTCTGTGGACAGTGTTGGAGACTGTTACACTGCAGTGTTGTCTGTGGACAGTGTTGGACGATGTTACTCTGCAGTGTTGTCTGTGGACAGTGTTGGAGACTGTTACACTGCAGTGTTGTCTGTGGACAGTGTTGGACGATGTTACACTGCAGTGTTGTCTGTGGACAGTGTTGGAGACTGTTACACTGCAGTGTTGTCTGTGGACAGTGTTGGACGATGTTACAGTGCAGTGCTGTCTGTGGACAGTGTTGGACGATGTTACTCTGCAGTGTTGTCTGTGGACAGTGTTGGAGACTGTTACACTGCAGTGTTGTCTGTGGACAGTGTTGGACGATGTTACTCTGCAGTGTTGTCTGTGGACAGTGTTGGAGACTGTTACACTGCAGTGTTGTCTGTGGACAGTGTTGGACGATGTTACAGTGCAGTGCTGTCTGTGGACAGTGTTGGACGATGTTACTCTGCAGTCCTGTCTGTGGACAGTGTTGGAGGATGTTACACTGCAGTGTTGTCTGTGGACAGTGTTGGAGACTGTTACACTGCAGTGTTGTCTGTGGACAGTGTTGGAGACTGTTACACTGCAGTGTTGTCTGTGGACAGTGTTGGACGATGTTACACTGCAGTGCTGTCTGTGGACAGTGTTGGAGACTGTTACACTGCAGTGTTGTCTGTGGACAGTGTTGGACGATGTTACACTGCAGTGTTGTCTGTGGACAGTGTTGGAGACTGTTACACTGCAGTGCTGTCTGTGGACAGTGTTGGACGATGTTACACTGCAGTGTTGTCTGTGGACAGTGTTGGAGACTGTTACACTGCAGTGTTGTCTGTGGACAGTGTTGGACGATGTTACACTGCAGTGTTGTCTGTGGACAGTGTTGGAGACTGTTACACTGCAGTGTTGTCTGTGGACAGTGTTGGAGGATGTTACACTGCAGTGTTGTCTGTGGACAGTGTTGGACGATGTTACACTGCAGTGTTGTCTGTGGACAGTGTTGGAGACTGTTACACTGCAGTGTTGTCTGTGGACAGTGTTGGAGGATGTTACACTGCAGTGCTGTCTGTGGACAGTGTTGGAGGATGTTACACTGCAGTGTTGTCTGTGGACAGTGTTGGACGATGTTACACTGCAGTGTTGTCTGTGGACAGTGTTGGAGGATGTTACACTGCAGTGTTGTCTGTGGACAGTGTTGGAGACTGTTACACTGCAGTGTTGTCTGTGGACAGTGTTGGACGATGTTACTCTGCAGTGTTGTCTGTGGACAGTGTTGGAGACTGTTACACTGCAGTGTTGTCTGTGGACAGTGTTGGACGATGTTACACTGCAGTGTTGTCTGTGGACAGTGTTGGAGACTGTTACACTGCAGTGTTGTCTGTGGACAGTGTTGGACGAAGTTACACTGCAGTGTTGTCTGTGGACAGTGTTGGAGACTGTTACACTGCAGTGTTGTCTGTGGACAGTGTTGGACGAAGTTACACTGCAGTGTTGTCTGTGGACAGTGTTGGAGACTGTTACACTGCAGTGCTGTCTGTGGACAGTGTTGGACGATGTTACTCTGCAGTGCTGTCTGTGGACAGTGTTGGACGATGTTACACTGCAGTGCTGTCTGTGAACAGTGTTGAAGGATGTTACACTGCAGTGTTGTCTGTGGACAGTGTTGGACGATGTTACACTGCAGTGTTGTCTGTGGACAGTGTTGGACGATGTTACACTGCAGTGTTGTCTGTGGACAGTGTTGGAGACTGTTACACTGCAGTGTTGTCTGTGGACAGTGTTGGAGGATGTTACACTGCAGTGCTGTCTGTGGACAGTGTTGGAGGATGTTACACTGCAGTGTTGTCTGTGGACAGTGTTGGAGATGTTACACTGCAGTGTTGTCTGTGGACAGTGTTGGACGATGTTACACTGCAGTGTTGTCTGTGGACAGTGTTGGACGTGTTACACTGCAGTGCTGTCTGTGGACAGTGTTGGAGGGTGTTACACTGCAGTGTTGTCTGTGGACAGTGTTGGAGGATGTTACACTGCAGTGTTGTCTGTGGACAGTGTTGGACGATGTTACACTGCAGTGTTGTCTGTGGACAGTGTTGGAGGATGTTACACTGCTGTGTTGTCTGTGGACAGTGTTGGAGGTGTTACACTGCAGTGTTGTCTGTGGACAGTGTTGGAGACTGTTACACTGCAGTGCTGTCTGTGGACAGTGTTGGAGACTGTTACACTGCAGTGTTGTCTGTGGACAGTGTTGGACGATGTTACACTGCAGTGTTGTCTGTGGACAGTGTTGGACGATGTTACACTGCAGTGTTGTCTGTGGACAGTGTTGGAGGATGTTACTCTGCAGTGTTGTCTGTGGACAGTGTTGGAAGATGTTACACTGCAGTGTTGTCTGTGGACAGTGTTGGACGATGTTACACTGCAGTGTGTCTGTGGACAGTGTTGGACGATGTTACACTGCAGTGTTGTCTGTGGACAGTGTTGGAGGATGTTACACTGCAGTGCTGTCTGTGGACAGTGTTGGACGATGTTACACTGCAGTGTTGTCTGTGGACAGTGTTGGAGGTGTTACACTGCAGTGTTGTCTGTGGACAGTGTTGGACGATGTTACACTGCAGTGTTGTCTGTGGACAGTGTTGGAGACTGTTACTCTGCAGTGTTGTCTGTGGACAGTGTTGGAGGATGTTACACTGCAGTGTTGTCTGTGGACAGTGTTGGAGACTGTTACACTGCAGTGTTGTCTGTGGACAGTGTTGGACGATGTTACACTGCAGTGTTGTCTGTGGACAGTGTTGGAGGATGTTACACTGCAGTGTTGTCTGTGGACAGTGTTGGAGACTGTTACACTGCAGTGTTGTCTGTGGACAGTGTTGGACGATGTTACTCTGCAGTGTTGTCTGTGGACAGTGTTGGAGACTGTTACACTGCAGTGTTGTCTGTGGACAGTGTTGGACGATGTTACACTGCAGTGTTGTCTGTGGACAGTGTTGGAGGATGTTACACTGCAGTGTTGTCTGTGGACAGTGTTGGACGATGTTACACTGCAGTGTTGTCTGTGGACAGTGTTGGAGACTGTTACACTGCAGTGTTGTCTGTGGACAGTGTTGGACGATGTTACAGTGCAGTGCTGTCTGTGGACAGTGTTGGACGATGTTACTCTGCAGTCCTGTCTGTGGACAGTGTTGGAGGATGTTACACTGCAGTGTTGTCTGTGGACAGTGTTGGAGACTGTTACACTGCAGTGTTGTCTGTGGACAGTGTTGGACGATGTTACACTGCAGTGTTGTCTGTGGACAGTGTTGGAGACTGTTACACTGCAGTGTTGTCTGTGGACAGTGTTGGACGATGTTACACTGCAGTGTTGTCTGTGGACAGTGTTGGACGATGTTACACTGCAGTGCTGTCTGTGGACAGTGTTGGAGGATGTTACACTGCAGTGTTGTCTGTGGACAGTGTTGGACGATGTTACACTGCAGTGCTGTCTGTGGACAGTGTTGGACGATGTTACACTGCAGTGCTGTCTGTGGACAGTGTTGGAGGATGTTACACTGCAGTGTTGTCTGTGGACAGTGTTGGACGATGTTACACTGCAGTGCTGTCTGTGGACAGTGTTGGACGATGTTACACTGCAGTGCTGTCTGTGGACAGTGTTGGAGACTGTTACACTGCAGTGCTGTCTGTGGACAGTGTTGGAGGATGTTACTCTGCAGTGCTGTCTGTGGACAGTGTTGGAGGACTGTTACACTGCAGTGCTGTCTGTGGACAGTGTTGGAGGATGTTACACTGCAGTGTTGTCTGTGGACAGTGTTGGACGATGTTACACTGCAGTGTTGTCTGTGGACAGTGTTGGAGACTGTTACACTGCAGTGCTGTCTGTGGACAGTGTTGGAGGATGTTACACTGCAGTGTTGTCTGTGGACAGTGTTGGAGGATGTTACACTGCAGTGTTGTCTGTGGACAGTGTTGGACGATGTTACACTGCAGTGTTGTCTGTGGACAGTGTTGGAGGATGTTACACTGCAGTGTTGTCTGTGGACAGTGTTGGAGGATGTTACACTGCAGTGTTGTCTGTGGACAGTGTTGGAGACTGTTACACTGCAGTGCTGTCTGTGGACAGTGTTGGAGACTGTTACACTGCAGTGTTGTCTGTGGACAGTGTTGGACGATGTTACACTGCAGTGTTGTCTGTGGACAGTGTTGGACGATGTTACACTGCAGTGTTGTCTGTGGACAGTGTTGGAGATGTTACACTGCAGTGTTGTCTGTGGACAGTGTTGGAGACTGTTACACTGCAGTGTTGTCTGTGGACAGTGTTGGACGATGTTACACTGCAGTGTTGTCTGTGGACAGTGTTGGACGATGTTACACTGCAGTGTTGTCTGTGGACAGTGTTGGAGGATGTTACACTGCAGTGTTGTCTGTGGACAGTGTTGGACGATGTTACACTGCAGTGCTGTCTGTGGACAGTGTTGGAGGATGTTACACTGCAGTGTTGTCTGTGGACAGTGTTGGACGATGTTACACTGCAGTGCTGTCTGTGGACAGTGTTGGAGACTGTTACACTGCAGTGTGTCTGTGGACAGTGTTGGAGACTGTTACACTGCAGTGTTGTCTGTGGACAGTGTTGGAGGATGTTACACTGCAGTGTTGTCTGTGGACAGTGTTGGACGATGTTACACTGCAGTGTTGTCTGTGGACAGTGTTGGACGATGTTACACTGCAGTGTTGTCTGTGGACAGTGTTGGAGGATGTTACACTGCAGTGTTGTCTGTGGACAGTGTTGGACGATGTTACACTGCAGTGCTGTCTGTGGACAGTGTTGGAGACTGTTACACTGCAGTGTTGTCTGTGGACAGTGTTGGAGGATGTTACACTGCAGTGTTGTCTGTGGACAGTGTTGGAGGATGTTACACTGCAGTGTTGTCTGTGGACAGTGTTGGAGGATGTTACACTGCAGTGCTGTCTGTGGACAGTGTTGGAGATGTTACACTGCAGTGTTGTCTGTGGACAGTGTTGGACGATGTTACACTGCAGTGTTGTCTGTGGACAGTGTTGGACGATGTTACACTGCAGTGTTGTCTGTGGACAGTGTTGGAGGATGTTACACTGCAGTGTTGTCTGTGGACAGTGTTGGAGGATGTTACACTGCAGTGTTGTCTGTGGACAGTGTTGGAGGATGTTACACTGCAGTGTTGTCTGTGGACAGTGTTGGACGATGTTACACTGCAGTGTTGTCTGTGGACAGTGTTGGAGATGTTACACTGCAGTGTTGTCTGTGGACAGTGTTGGAGACTGTTACACTGCAGTGTTGTCTGTGACAGTGTTGGACGATGTTACACTGCAGTGTTGTCTGTGGACAGTGTTGGAGGATGTTACACTGCAGTGTTGTCTGTGGACAGTGTTGGACGATGTTACACTGCAGTGTTGTCTGTGGACAGTGTTGGACGATGTTACACTGCAGTGTTGTCTGTGGACAGTGTTGGACGATGTTACACTGCAGTGTTGTCTGTGGACAGTGTTGGACGATGTTACACTGCAGTGTTGTCTGTGGACAGTGTTGGAGGATGTTACACTGCAGTGTTGTCTGTGGACAGTGTTGGACGATGTTACACTGCAGTGTTGTCTGTGGACAGTGTTGGAGGGTGTTACACTGCAGTGTTGTCTGTGGACAGTGTTGGAGACTGTTACACTGCAGTGTTGTCTGTGGACAGTGTTGGACGATGTTACACTGCAGTGTTGTCTGTGGACAGTGTTGGAGATGTTACACTGCAGTGTTGTCTGTGGACAGTGTTGGACGATGTTACACTGCAGTGTTGTCTGTGGACAGTGTTGGACGATGTTACACTGCAGTGTTGTCTGTGGACAGTGTTGGAGATGTTACACTGCAGTGTTGTCTGTGGACAGTGTTGGACGATGTTACACTGCAGTGCTGTCTGTGGACAGTGTTGGACGATGTTACACTGCAGTGTTGTCTGTGGACAGTGTTGGAGACTGTTACACTGCAGTGCTGTCTGTGGACAGTGTTGGAAGATGTTACACTGCAGTGTTGTCTGTGGACAGTGTTGGAGATGTTACACTGCAGTGTTGTCTGTGGACAGTGTTGGACGATGTTACACTGCAGTGTTGTCTGTGGACAGTGTTGGAGACTGTTACACTGCAGTGTTGTCTGTGGACAGTGTTGGACGATGTTACACTGCAGTGTTGTCTGTGGACAGTGTTGGAGGATGTTACACTGCAGTGCTGTCTGTGGACAGTGTTGGAGGTTGTTACACTGCAGTGTTGTCTGTGGACAGTGTTGGAAGATGTTACACTGCAGTGTTGTCTGTGGACAGTGTTGGAGGACTGTTACACTGCAGTGTTGTCTGTGGACAGTGTTGGAGGATGTTACACTGCAGTGTTGTCTGTGGACAGTGTTGGACGGATGTTACACTGCAGTGTTGTCTGTGGACAGTGTTGGAGACTGTTACACTGCAGTGTTGTCTGTGGACAGTGTTGGAGGGATGTTACACTGCAGTGTTGTCTGTGGACAGTGTTGGACGATGTTACACTGCAGTGCTTGTCTGTGGACAGTGTTGGAGATGTTACACTGCAGTGTTGTCTGTGGACAGTGTTGGAGGATGTTACACTGCAGTGTTGTCTGTGGACAGTGTTGGACGATGTTACACTGCAGTGTTGTCTGTGGACAGTGTTGGAGATGTTACACTGCAGTGTTGTCTGTGGACAGTGTTGGAGGGTGTACACTGCAGTGTTGTCTGTGGACAGTGTTGGAGGATGTTACACTGCAGTGCTGTCTGTGGACAGTGTTGGAGACTGTTACACTGCAGTGTTGTCTGTGGACAGTGTTGGACGATGTTACACTGCAGTGTTGTCTGTGGACAGTGTTGGACGATGTTACACTGCAGTGTTGTCTGTGGACAGTGTTGGAGGATGTTACACTGCAGTGTTGTCTGTGGACAGTGTTGGAGATGTTACACTGCAGTGTTGTCTGTGGACAGTGTTGGACGGTGTTACACTGCAGTGTTGTCTGTGGACAGTGTTGGACGATGTTACACTGCAGTGTTGTCTGTGGACAGTGTTGGAGATGTTACACTGCAGTGCTTGTCTGTGGACAGTGTTGGAGGATGTTACACTGCAGTGTTGTCTGTGGACAGTGTTGGAGGTGTTACACTGCAGTGTTGTCTGTGGACAGTGTTGGACGATGTTACACTGCAGTGTTGTCTGTGGACAGTGTTGGAGACTGTTACACTGCAGTGTTGTCTGTGGACAGTGTTGGAGACTGTTACACTGCAGTGTTGTCTGTGGACAGTGTTGGACGATGTTACACTGCAGTGTTGTCTGTGGACAGTGTTGGAGGATGTTACACTGCAGTGTTGTCTGTGGACAGTGTTGGAGGATGTTACACTGCAGTGTTGTCTGTGGACAGTGTTGGACGATGTTACACTGCAGTGTTGTCTGTGGACAGTGTTGGAGATGTTACACTGCAGTGCTGTCTGTGGACAGTGTTGGAGATGTTACACTGCAGTGTTGTCTGTGGACAGTGTTGGAGGATGTTACACTGCAGTGTTGTCTGTGGACAGTGTTGGACGATGTTACACTGCAGTGTTGTCTGTGGACAGTGTTGGAGGATGTTACACTGCAGTGTTGTCTGTGGACAGTGTTGGAGATGTTACACTGCAGTGTTGTCTGTGGACAGTGTTGGACGATGTTACACTGCAGTGCTGTCTGTGGACAGTGTTGGAGATGTTACACTGCAGTGTTGTCTGTGGACAGTGTTGGACGATGTTACACTGCAGTGTTGTCTGTGGACAGTGTTGGACGATGTTACACTGCAGTGTTGTCTGTGGACAGTGTTGGAGGATGTTACACTGCAGTGTTGTCTGTGGACAGTGTTGGACGATGTTACACTGCAGTGTTGTCTGTGGACAGTGTTGGACGATGTTACACTGCAGTGTTGTCTGTGGACAGTGTTGGACGATGTTACACTGCAGTGCTGTCTGTGGACAGTGTTGGACGATGTTACACTGCAGTGCTGTCTGTGGACAGTGTTGGAGGATGTTACACTGCAGTGTTGTCTGTGGACAGTGTTGGAGGATGTTACACTGCAGTGTTGTCTGTGGACAGTGTTGGACGATGTTACACTGCAGTGTTGTCTGTGGACAGTGTTGGAGACTGTTACACTGCAGTGCTGTCTGTGGACAGTGTTGGAGGATGTTACACTGCAGTGTTGTCTGTGGACAGTGTTGGAGATGTTACACTGCAGTGTTGTCTGTGGACAGTGTTGGACGATGTTACTCTGCAGTGTTGTCTGTGGACAGTGTTGGAGATGTTACTCTGCAGTGTTGTCTGTGGACAGTGTTGGAGGGTGTTACACTGCAGTGTTGTCTGTGGACAGTGTTGGAGACTGTTACACTGCAGTGCTGTCTGTGGACAGTGTTGGAGACTGTTACACTGCAGTGTTGTCTGTGGACAGTGTTGGACGATGTTACACTGCAGTGTTGTCTGTGGACAGTGTTGGACGATGTTACACTGCAGTGTTGTCTGTGGACAGTGTTGGAGATGTTACACTGCAGTGTTGTCTGTGGACAGTGTTGGAGACTGTTACACTGCAGTGTTGTCTGTGGACAGTGTTGGACGATGTTACACTGCAGTGTTGTCTGTGGACAGTGTTGGAGACTGTTACACTGCAGTGTTGTCTGTGGACAGTGTTGGAGATGTTACACTGCAGTGTTGTCTGTGGACAGTGTTGGAGACTGTTACACTGCAGTGTTGTCTGTGGACAGTGTTGGAGGATGTTACACTGCAGTGTTGTCTGTGGACAGTGTTGGACGATGTTACACTGCAGTGTTGTCTGTGGACAGTGTTGGACGATGTTACACTGCAGTGTTGTCTGTGGACAGTGTTGGAGGACTGTTACACTGCAGTGTTGTCTGTGGACAGTGTTGGAGGATGTTACACTGCAGTGTTGTCTGTGGACAGTGTTGGACGATGTTACACTGCAGTGTTGTCTGTGGACAGTGTTGGAGACTGTTACACTGCAGTGCTGTCTGTGGACAGTGTTGGAGGGTGTTACACTGCAGTGTTGTCTGTGGACAGTGTTGGACGATGTTACACTGCAGTGCTGTCTGTGGACAGTGTTGGACGATGTTACACTGCAGTGTTGTCTGTGGACAGTGTTGGAGGATGTTACACTGCAGTGTTGTCTGTGGACAGTGTTGGACGATGTTACACTGCAGTGTTGTCTGTGGACAGTGTTGGAGACTGTTACACTGCAGTGCTGTCTGTGGACAGTGTTGGAGATGTTACACTGCAGTGTTGTCTGTGGACAGTGTTGGACGATGTTACACTGCAGTGTTGTCTGTGGACAGTGTTGGACGATGTTACACTGCAGTGTTGTCTGTGGACAGTGTTGGAGGATGTTACACTGCAGTGTTGTCTGTGGACAGTGTTGGAGGATGTTACACTGCAGTGTTGTCTGTGGACAGTGTTGGAGATGTTACACTGCAGTGTTGTCTGTGGACAGTGTTGGACGATGTTACACTGCAGTGTTGTCTGTGGACAGTGTTGGAGACTGTTACACTGCAGTGTTGTCTGTGGACAGTGTTGGAGGATGTTACACTGCAGTGTTGTCTGTGGACAGTGTTGGAGATGTTACACTGCAGTGCTGTCTGTGGACAGTGTTGGAGGATGTTACACTGCAGTGTTGTCTGTGGACAGTGTTGGAGGACTGTTACACTGCAGTGTTGTCTGTGGACAGTGTTGGACGATGTTACACTGCAGTGTTGTCTGTGGACAGTGTTGGAGACTGTTACACTGCAGTGTTGTCTGTGGACAGTGTTGGACGATGTTACACTGCAGTGCTGTCTGTGGACAGTGTTGGACGATGTTACACTGCAGTGCTGTCTGTGGACAGTGTTGGAGATGTTACACTGCAGTGTTGTCTGTGGACAGTGTTGGAGGACTGTTACACTGCAGTGTTGTCTGTGGACAGTGTTGGAGACTGTTACACTGCAGTGTTGTCTGTGGACAGTGTTGGAGACTGTTACACTGCAGTGTTGTCTGTGGACAGTGTTGGACGATGTTACACTGCAGTGTTGTCTGTGGACAGTGTTGGAGACTGTTACACTGCAGTGTTGTCTGTGGACAGTGTTGGAGACTGTTACACTGCAGTGTTGTCTGTGGACAGTGTTGGAGATGTTACACTGCAGTGCTGTCTGTGGACAGTGTTGGACGATGTTACACTGCAGTGCTGTCTGTGGACAGTGTTGGAGGATGTTACACTGCAGTGCTGTCTGTGGACAGTGTTGGAGGATGTTACACTGCAGTGTTGTCTGTGGACAGTGTTGGACGATGTTACACTGCAGTGCTGTCTGTGGACAGTGTTGGAGATGTTACACTGCAGTGTTGTCTGTGGACAGTGTTGGAGGATGTTACACTGCAGTGTTGTCTGTGGACAGTGTTGGAGACTGTTACACTGCAGTGTTGTCTGTGGACAGTGTTGGAGATGTTACACTGCAGTGTTGTCTGTGGACAGTGTTGGAGATGTTACACTGCAGTGTTGTCTGTGGACAGTGTTGGACGATGTTACACTGCAGTGTTGTCTGTGGACAGTGTTGGACGATGTTACACTGCAGTGTTGTCTGTGGACAGTGTTGGAGATGTTACACTGCAGTGTTGTCTGTGGACAGTGTTGGAGATGTTACACTGCAGTGTTGTCTGTGGACAGTGTTGGACGATGTTACACTGCAGTGTTGTCTGTGGACAGTGTTGGACGATGTTACACTGCAGTGTTGTCTGTGGACAGTGTTGGAAGATGTTACACTGCAGTGTTGTCTGTGGACAGTGTTGGAGGATGTTACACTGCAGTGTTGTCTGTGGACAGTGTTGGAGATGTTACACTGCAGTGCTGTCTGTGGACAGTGTTGGAGGATGTTACACTGCAGTGTTGTCTGTGGACAGTGTTGGAGATGTTACACTGCAGTGCTGTCTGTGGACAGTGTTGGAGGATGTTACACTGCAGTGTTGTCTGTGGACAGTGTTGGAGACTGTTACACTGCAGTGTTGTCTGTGGACAGTGTTGGACGATGTTACACTGCAGTGTTGTCTGTGGACAGTGTTGGAGACTGTTACACTGCAGTGTTGTCTGTGGACAGTGTTGGACGATGTTACACTGCAGTGTTGTCTGTGGACAGTGTTGGAGACTGTTACACTGCAGTGTTGTCTGTGGACAGTGTTGGACGATGTTACACTGCAGTGTTGTCTGTGGACAGTGTTGGAGACTGTTACACTGCAGTGTTGTCTGTGGACAGTGTTGGACGATGTTACACTGCAGTGTTGTCTGTGGACAGTGTTGGAGACTGTTACACTGCAGTGCTGTCTGTGGACAGTGTTGGACGATGTTACACTGCAGTGTTGTCTGTGGACAGTGTTGGAGACTGTTACACTGCAGTGTTGTCTGTGGACAGTGTTGGACGATGTTACACTGCAGTGTTGTCTGTGGACAGTGTTGGAGACTGTTACACTGCAGTGTTGTCTGTGGACAGTGTTGGAGGATGTTACACTGCAGTGTTGTCTGTGGACAGTGTTGGACGATGTTACACTGCAGTGTTGTCTGTGGACAGTGTTGGAGATGTTACACTGCAGTGCTGTCTGTGGACAGTGTTGGAGACTGTTACACTGCAGTGTTGTCTGTGGACAGTGTTGGAGGATGTTACACTGCAGTGTTGTTTGTGGACAGTGTTGGACGATGTTACTCTGCAGTGCTGTCTGTGGACAGTGTTGGAGGGTGTTACACTGCAGTGTTGTCTGTGGACAGTGTTGGAGACTGTTACACTGCAGTGTTGTCTGTGGACAGTGTTGGACGATGTTACTCTGCAGTGTTGTCTGTGGACAGTGTTGGAGACTGTTACACTGCAGTGTTGTCTGTGGACAGTGTTGGACGAAGTTACACTGCAGTGTTGTCTGTGGACAGTGTTGGAGACTGTTACACTGCAGTGTTGTCTGTGGACAGTGTTGGGTGATGTTACACTGTAGTGTTGTCTGTGGACAGTGTTGGAGGGATGTTGCACTGCAGTCCTGTCTGTGGACAGTGTTGGACGATGTTACACTGCAGTGTTGTCTGTGGACAGTGTTGGAGATGTTACACTGCAGTGTTGTCTGTGGACAGTGTTGGAGGATGTTACACTGCAGTGTTGTCTGTGGACAGTGTTGGAGGATGTTACACTGCAGTGTTGTCTGTGGACAGTGTTGGTGATGTTACACTGTAGTGTTGTCTGTGGACAGTGTTGGAGACTGTTACACTGCAGTGTTGTCTGTGGACAGTGTTGGAGACTGTTACACTGCAGTGTTGTCTGTGGGACAGTGTTGGAGGGTGTTACACTGCAGTGTTGTCTGTGGACAGTGTTGGACGATGTTACACTGCAGTGCTGTCTGTGGACAGTGTTGGAAGATGTTACACTGCAGTGCTGTCTGAGGACAGTGTTGGACGATGTTACACTGCAGTGTTGTCTGTGGACAGTGTTGGACGATGTTACACTGCAGTGCTGTCTGTGGACAGTGTTGGAGGGTGTTACACTGCAGTGTTGTCTGTGGACAGTGTTGGAGGATGTTACACTGCAGTGCTGTCTGTGGACAGTGTTGGACGATGTTACACTGCAGTGTTGTCTGTGGACAGTGTTGGAGACTGTTACACTGCAGTGCTGTCTGTGGACAGTGTTGGACGATGTTACACTGCAGTGTTGTCTGTGGACAGTGTTGGAGGACTGTTACACTGCAGTGTTGTCTGTGGACAGTGTTGGACGGATGTTACACTGCAGTGTTGTCTGTGGACAGTGTTGGAGGGTGTTACACTGCAGTGTTGTCTGTGGACAGTGTTGGAGATGTTACACTGCAGTGTTGTCTGTGGACAGTGTTGGACGATGTTACACTGCAGTGCTGTCTGTGGACAGTGTTGGAGATGTTACACTGCAGTGTTGTCTGTGGACAGTGTTGGAGGATGTTACACTGCAGTGTTGTCTGTGGACAGTGTTGGAGGATGTTACACTGCAGTGTTGTCTGTGGACAGTGTTGGACGATGTTACACTGCAGTGTTGTCTGTGGACAGTGTTGGAAGATGTTACACTGCAGTGTTGTCTGTGGACAGTGTTGGAGGATGTTACACTGCAGTGTTGTCTGTGGACAGTGTTGGACGATGTTACACTGCAGTGTTGTCTGTGGACAGTGTTGGAGGATGTTACACTGCAGTGTTGTCTGTGGACAGTGTTGGAGGATGTTACACTGCAGTGCTGTCTGTGGACAGTGTTGGACGATGTTACACTGCAGTGTTGTCTGTGGACAGTGTTGGAGGATGTTACACTGCAGTGTTGTCTGTGGACAGTGTTGGACGATGTTACACTGCAGTGTTGTCTGTGGACAGTGTTGGACGATGTTACACTGCAGTGCTGTCTGTGGACAGTGTTGGACGATGTTACACTGCAGTGTTGTCTGTGGACAGTGTTGGAGATGTTACACTGCAGTGTTGTCTGTGGACAGTGTTGGACGATGTTACACTGCAGTGCTGTCTGTGGACAGTGTTGGACGATGTTACACTGCAGTGTTGTCTGTGACAGTGTTGGAGATGTTACACTGCAGTGTTGTCTGTGGACAGTGTTGGACGATGTTACACTGCAGTGTTGTCTGTGGACAGTGTTGGAGACTGTTACACTGCAGTGTTGTCTGTGGACAGTGTTGGAGGATGTTACACTGCAGTGCTGTCTGTGGACAGTGTTGGAGATGTTACACTGCAGTGTTGTCTGTGGACAGTGTTGGAGGATGTTACACTGCAGTGTTGTCTGTGGACAGTGTTGGAGATGTTACACTGCAGTGCTGTCTGTGGACAGTGTTGGAGGATGTTACACTGCAGTGTTGTCTGTGGACAGTGTTGGACGATGTTACACTGCAGTGCTGTCTGTGGACAGTGTTGGAGGATGTTACACTGCAGTGTTGTCTGTGGACAGTGTTGGAGACTGTTACACTGCAGTGTTGTCTGTGGACAGTGTTGGACGATGTTACACTGCAGTGTTGTCTGTGGACAGTGTTGGAGACTGTTACACTGCAGTGTTGTCTGTGGACAGTGTTGGACGATGTTACACTGCAGTGTTGTCTGTGGACAGTGTTGGAGACTGTTACACTGCAGTGTTGTCTGTGGACAGTGTTGGACGATGTTACACTGCAGTGTTGTCTGTGGACAGTGTTGGAGACTGTTACACTGCAGTGCTGTCTGTGGACAGTGTTGGAGATGTTACACTGCAGTGCTGTCTGTGGACAGTGTTGGAGACTGTTACACTGCAGTGTTGTCTGTGGACAGTGTTGGACGGATGTTACACTGCAGTGTTGTCTGTGGACAGTGTTGGAGACTGTTACACTGCAGTGTTGTCTGTGGACAGTGTTGGACGATGTTACACTGCAGTGCTGTCTGTGGACAGTGTTGGAGATGTTACTCTGCAGTGTCTGTCTGTGGACAGTGTTGGAGGATGTTACACTGCAGTGTTGTCTGTGGACAGTGTTGGAGACTGTTACACTGCAGTGTTGTCTGTGGACAGTGTTGGACGGATGTTACACTGCAGTGTTGTCTGTGGACAGTGTTGGACGATGTTACACTGCAGTGTTGTCTGTGGACAGTGTTGGAGGTGTTACACTGCAGTGTTGTCTGTGGACAGTGTTGGAGACTGTTACACTGCAGTGTTGTCTGTGGACAGTGTTGGACGATGTTACACTGCAGTGTTGTCTGTGGACAGTGTTGGAAGATGTTACACTGCAGTGTTGTCTGTGGACAGTGTTGGACGATGTTACACTGCAGTGTTGTCTGTGGACAGTGTTGGAGACTGTTACACTGCAGTGTTGTCTGTGGACAGTGTTGGGTGATGTTACACTGTAGTGTTGTCTGTGGACAGTGTTGGAGGGTGTTGCACTGCAGTCCTGTCTGTGGACAGTGTTGGACGATGTTACACTGCAGTGTTGTCTGTGGACAGTGTTGGAAGATGTTACACTGCAGTGTTGTCTGTGGACAGTGTTGGAGGATGTTACACTGCAGTGTTGTCTGTGGACAGTGTTGGAGGATGTTACACTGCAGTGTTGTCTGTGGACAGTGTTGGGAGATGTTACACTGCTGTGTTGTCTGTGGACAGTGTTGGAGACTGTTACACTGCAGTGTTGTCTGTGGACAGTGTTGGAGACTGTTACACTGCAGTGTTGTCTGTGGACAGTGTTGGAGGGTGTTACACTGCAGTGTTGTCTGTGGACAGTGTTGGACGATGTTACACTGCAGTGCTGTCTGTGGACAGTGTTGGAAGATGTTACACTGCAGTGCTGTCTGAGGACAGTGTTGGACGATGTTACACTGCAGTGTTGTCTGTGGACAGTGTTGGACGATGTTACACTGCAGTGCTGTCTGTGGACAGTGTTGGAGGGTGTTACACTGTAGTGTTGTCTGTGGACAGTGTTGGAGGGTGTTACACTGCAGTCCTGTCTGTGGACAGTGTTGGACGATGTTACACTGCAGTGTCGTCTGTGGACAGTGTTGGAGACTGTTACACTGCAGTGCTGTCTGTGGACAGTGTTGGAAGATGTTACACTGCAGTGTTGTCTGTGGACAGTGTTGGAGACTGTTACACTGCAGTGTTGTCTGTGGACAGTGTTGGAGGGTGTTACACTGCAGTGTTGTCTGTGGACAGTGTTGGAGGGTGTTACACTGCAGTGTTGTCTGTGGACAGTGTTGGAGGATGTTACACTGCAGTGTTGTCTGTGGACAGTGTTGGACGATGTTACTCTGCAGTCCTGTCTGTGGAAAGTGTTGGACGATGTTACACTGCAGTGTTGTCTGTGGACAGTGTTGGAGGATGTTACACTGCAGTGTTGTCTGTGGACAGTGTTGGAGGATGTTACACTGCAGTGTTGTCTGTGGACAGTGTTGGAGGATGTTACACTGCAGTGTTGTCTGTGGACAGTGTTGGAGACTGTTACACTGCAGTGTTGTCTGTGGACAGTGTTGGAGGGTGTTACACTGCAGTGTTGTCTGTGGTCAGTGTTGGACGATGTTACACTGCAGTGCTGTCTGTGGACAGTGTTGGAGGATGTTACTCTGCAGTGTTGTCTGTGGACAGTGTTGGAGGGTGTTACACTGCAGTGCTGTCTGTGGACAGTTTTGGACGATGGTACACTGCAGTGCTGTCTGTGGACAGTGTTGGAGGATGTTACTCTGCAGTGCTGTCTGTGGACAGTGTTGGAGGATGTTACACTGCAGTGTTGCCTGTGGACAGTGTTGGACGATGTTACTCTGCAGTCCTGTCTGTGGAAAGTGTTGGACGATGTTACACTGCAATGTTGTCTGTGGACAGTGTTGGAGATGTTACACTGCAGTGTTGTCTGTGGACAGTGTTGGAGGATGTTACACCGCAGTGCTGTCTGTGGACAGTGTTGGAGGGTGTTACACTGCAGTGTTGTCTGTGGACAGTGTTTGACGATGTTACACTGCAGTGTTGTCTGTGGACAGTGTTGGAGACTGTTACACTGCAGTGTTGTCTGTGGACAGTGTTGGAGGGTGTTACACTGCAGTGTTGTCTGTGGTCAGTGTTGGACGATGTTACACTGCAGTGCTGTCTGTGGACAGTGTTGGAGGATGTTACTCTGCAGTGTTGTCTGTGGACAGTGTTGGAGGGTGTTACACTGCAGTGCTGTCTGTGGACATTTTGGACGATGGTACACTGCAGTGCTGTCTGTGAACAGTGTTGGAGACTGTTACACTGCAGTGTTGTCTGTGGACAGTGTTGGAGGATGTTACACTGCAGTGTTGTCTGTGGACAGTGTTGGAGACTGTTACACTGCAGTGTTGTCTGTGGACAGTGTTGGAGACTGTTACACTGCAGTGCTGTCTGTGGACAGTGTTGGAGGATGTTACACTGCAGTGCTGTCTGTGGACAGTGTTGGAGACTGTTACAGTGCAGTGTTCTCTGTGGACAGTGTTGGAGACTGTTACACTGCAGTGTTGTCTGTGGACAGTGTTGGACGATGTTACACTGCAGTGCTGTCTGTGGACAGTGTTGGAGACTGTTACAGTGCAGGGTTCTCTGTGGACAGTGTTGGAGACTGTTACACTGCAGTGTTGTCTGTGGACAGTGTGGAGACTGTTACAGTGCAGTGCTCTCTGTGGACAGTATTGGAGACTGTTATACTGTAGTGCTGTCTGTGGACAGTGTTGGAGGATGTTACTCTGCAGTGCTGTCTGTGGACAGTGTTGGAGGGTGTTACACTGCAGTGTTGTCTGTGGACAGTGTTGGACGATGTTACAGTGCAGTGCTGTCTGTGGACAGTGTTGGAGACTGTTGCACTGCAGTGTTGTCTGTGGACAGTGTTGGAGGATGTTACACTGCAGTGCTGTCTGTGGACAGTGTTGGAGACTGTTACAGTGCAGTGTTCTCTGTGGACAGTTTTGGAGACTGTTACACTGCAGTGTTGTCTGTGGACAGTGTTGGAGGATGTTACACTGCAGTGTTGTCTGTGGACAGTGTTGGACGATGTTACACTGCAGTGTTCTCTGTGGACAGTGTTGGAGGATGTTACTCTGCAGTGTTGTCTGTGGACAGTGTTGGACGATGTTACTCTGCAGTGTTGTCTGTGGACAGTGTTGGACGATGTTACACTGCAGTGTTGTCTGTGGACAGTGTTGGACGATGTTACACTGCAGTGTTGTCTGTGGACAGTGTTGGACGATGTTACTCTGCAGTGTTGTCTGTGGACAGTGTTGGACGATGTTACACTGCAGTGTTGTCTGTGGACAGTGTTGGACGATGTTACACTGCAGTGTTGTCTGTGGACAGTGTTGGAGATGTTACACTGCAGTGCTGTCTGTGGACAGTGTTGGACGATGTTACACTGCAGTGCTGTCTGTGGACAGTGTTGGACGATGTTACACTGCAGTGTTGTCTGTGGACAGTGTTGGAGATGTTACACTGCAGTGTTGTCTGTGGACAGTGTTGGAGGATGTTACACTGCAGTGCTGTCTGTGGACAGTGTTGGAGGATGTTACACTGCAGTGTTGTCTGTGGACAGTGTTGGAGGATGTTACACTGCAGTGTTGTCTGTGGACAGTGTTGGACGATGTTACACTGCAGTGTTGTCTGTGGACAGTGTTGGAGACTGTTACACTGCAGTGTTGTCTGTGGACAGTGTTGGACGATGTTACACTGCAGTGCTGTCTGTGGACAGTGTTGGAGGATGTTACACTGCAGTGTTGTCTGTGGACAGTGTTGGAGACTGTTACACTGCAGTGTTGTCTGTGGACAGTGTTGGAGATGTTACACTGCAGTGTTGTCTGTGGACAGTGTTGGAGACTGTTACACTGCAGTGTTGTCTGTGGACAGTGTTGGACGATGTTACACTGCAGTGTTGTCTGTGGACAGTGTTGGAGACTGTTACACTGCAGTGTTGTCTGTGGACAGTGTTGGACGATGTTACACTGCAGTGTTGTCTGTGGACAGTGTTGGAGGACTGTTACACTGCAGTGCTTGTCTGTGGACAGTGTTGGACGATGTTACACTGCAATGTTGTCTGTGGACAGTGTTGGAGACTGTTACACTGCAGTGTTGTCTGTGGACAGTGTTGGACGATGTTACACTGCAGTGTTGTCTGTGGACAGTGTTGGAGACTGTTACACTGCAGTGTTGTCTGTGGACAGTGTTGGAGGATGTTACACTGCAGTGTTGTCTGTGGACAGTGTTGGACGATGTTACACTGCAGTGTTGTCTGTGGACAGTGTTGGAGACTGTTACACTGCAGTGTTGTCTGTGGACAGTGTTGGAGGATGTTACTCTGCAGTGCTGTCTGTGGACAGTGTTGGAAGATGTTACTCTGCAGTGTTGTCTGTGGACAGTGTTGGAGATGTTACACTGCAGTGTTGTCTGTGGACAGTGTTGGAGACTGTTACACTGCAGTGCTGTCTGTGGACAGTGTTGGAGGGTGTTACACTGCAGTGTTGTCTGTGGACAGTGTTGGACGATGTTACTCTGCAGTGCTGTCTGTGGACAGTGTTGGAGGATGTTACACTGCAGTGTTGTCTGTGGACAGTGTTGGAGACTGTTACACTGCAGTGTTGTCTGTGGACAGTGTTGGACGATGTTACACTGCAGTGTTGTCTGTGGACAGTGTTGGAGATGTTACACTGCAGTGTTGTCTGTGGACAGTGTTGGACGATGTTACACTGCAGTGTTGTCTGTGGACAGTGTTGGAGACTGTTACACTGCAGTGTTGTCTGTGGACAGTGTTGGACGATGTTACACTGCAGTGTTGTCTGTGGACAGTGTTGGACGATGTTACTCTGCAGTGTTGTCTGTGGACAGTGTTGGAGACTGTTACACTGCAGTGTTGTCTGTGGACAGTGTTGGACGATGTTACACTGCAGTGTTGTCTGTGGACAGTGTTGGAGACTGTTACACTGCAGTGTTGTCTGTGGACAGTGTTGGACGATGTTACACTGCAGTGTTGTCTGTGGACAGTGTTGGACGATGTTACACTGCAGTGCTGTCTGTGGACAGTGTTGGAGGATGTTACACTGCAGTGTTGTCTGTGGACAGTGTTGGAGATGTTACACTGCAGTGTTGTCTGTGGACAGTGTTGGAGATGTTACACTGCAGTGTTGTCTGTGGACAGTGTTGGAGGACTGTTACACTGCAGTGTTGTCTGTGGACAGTGTTGGACGATGTTACACTGCAGTGCTGTCTGTGGACAGTGTTGGAGACTGTTACACTGCAGTGTTGTCTGTGGACAGTGTTGGACGATGTTACACTGCAGTGTTGTCTGTGGACAGTGTTGGAGACTGTTACACTGCAGTGCTGTCTGTGGACAGTGTTGGACGGATGTTACACTGCAGTGTTGTCTGTGGACAGTGTTGGAGGACTGTTACACTGCAGTGTTGTCTGTGGACAGTGTTGGAGGATGTTACACTGCAGTGTTGTCTGTGGACAGTGTTGACGATGTTACACTGCAGTGTTGTCTGTGGACAGTGTTGGAGACTGTTACACTGCAGTGTTGTCTGTGGACAGTGTTGGAGGGTGTTACACTGCAGTGCTGTCTGTGGACAGTGGTTGGAGGTTGTTACAACTGCAGTGTTGTCTGTGGACAGTGTTGGACGATGTTACTCTGCAGTGCTGTCTGTGGACAGTGTTGGAGGATGTTACACTGCAGTGTTGTCTGTGGACAGTGTTGGACGATGTTACACTGCAGTGTTGTCTGTGGACAGTGTTGGACGATGTTACACTGCAGTGTTGTCTGTGGACAGTGTTGGAGACTGTTACACTGCAGTGTTGTCTGTGGACAGTGTTGGAGGATGTTACACTGCAGTGTTGTCTGTGGACAGTGTTGGACGATGTTACACTGCAGTGTTGTCTGTGGACAGTGTTGGAGACTGTTACACTGCAGTGTTGTCTGTGGACAGTGTTGGAGGGTGTTACACTGCAGTGTTGTCTGTGGACAGTGTTGGAGATGTTACACTGCAGTGTTGTCTGTGGACAGTGTTGGAGGATGTTACACTGCAGTGTTGTCTGTGGACAGTGTTGGAGACTGTTACACTGCAGTGCTGTCTGTGGACAGTGTTGGAGGGTGTTACACTGCAGTGTTGTCTGTGGACAGTGTTGGACGATGTTACTCTGCAGTGCTGTCTGTGGACAGTGTTGGAGAGTGTTACACTGCAGTGTTGTCTGTGGACAGTGTTGGAGACTGTTACACTGCAGTGTTGTCTGTGGACAGTGTTGGACGATGTTACACTGCAGTGTTGTCTGTGGACAGTGTTGGAGATGTTACACTGCAGTGTTGTCTGTGGACAGTGTTGGACGATGTTACACTGCAGTGTTGTCTGTGGACAGTGTTGGACGATGTTACACTGCAGTGTTGTCTGTGGACAGTGTTGGACGATGTTACACTGCAGTGCTGTCTGTGGACAGTGTTGGACGATGTTACACTGCAGTGTTGTCTGTGGACAGTGTTGGAGACTGTTACACTGCAGTGTTGTCTGTGGACAGTGTTGGACGATGTTACACTGCAGTGTTGTCTGTGGACAGTGTTGGAGACTGTTACACTGCAGTGTTGTCTGTGGACAGTGTTGGACGATGTTACACTGCAGTGCTGTCTGTGGACAGTGTTGGACGATGTTACTCTGCAGTCCTGTCTGTGGACAGTGTTGGAGATGTTACACTGCAGTGTTGTCTGTGGACAGTGTTGGAGATGTTACACTGCAGTGTTGTCTGTGGACAGTGTTGGAGATGTTACACTGCAGTGTTGTCTGTGGACAGTGTTGGAGACTGTTACACTGCAGTGTTGTCTGTGGACAGTGTTGGACGATGTTACACTGCAGTGCTTGTCTGTGGACAGTGTTGGAGACTGTTACACTGCAGTGTTGTCTGTGGACAGTGTTGGACGATGTTACACTGCAGTGTTGTCTGTGGACAGTGTTGGAGATGTTACACTGCAGTGCTGTCTGTGGACAGTGTTGGACGATGTTACACTGCAGTGTTGTCTGTGGACAGTGTTGGAGACTGTTACACTGTAGTGTTGTCTGTGGACAGTGTTGGAGGATGTTACACTGCAGTGTTGTCTGTGGACAGTGTTGGACGATGTTACACTGCAGTGTTGTCTGTGGACAGTGTTGAGACTGTTACACTGCAGTGTTGTCTGTGGACAGTGTTGGAGGGTGTTACTCTGCAGTGCTGTCTGTGGACAGTGTTGGAGGTGTTACACTGCAGTGCTGTATGTGGACAGTGTTGGACGATGTTACTCTGCAGTGTTGTCTGTGGACAGTGTTGGAGGTGTTACACTGCAGTGTTGTCTGTGGACAGTGTTGGAGACTGTTACACTGCAGTGTTGTCTGTGGACAGTGTTGGACGATGTTACTCTGCAGTGTTGTCTGTGGACAGTGTTGGAGACTGTTACACTGCAGTGTTGTCTGTGGACAGTGTTGGACGATGTTACACTGCAGTGTTGTCTGTGGACAGTGTTGGAGACTGTTACACTGCAGTGTTGTCTGTGGACAGTGTTGGACGATGTTACAGTGCAGTGCTGTCTGTGGACAGTGTTGGACGATGTTACTCTGCAGTGCTGTCTGTGGACAGTGTTGGACGATGTTACACTGCAGTGCTGTCTGTGGACAGTGTTGCAGGATGTTACACTGCAGTGTTGTCTGTGGACAGTGTTGGACGATGTTACACTGCAGTGCTGTCTGTGGACAGTGTTGGACGATGTTACACTGCAGTGCTGTCTGTGGACAGTGTTGGAGACTGTTACACTGCAGTGCTGTCTGTGGACAGTGTTGGAGGATGTTACTCTGCAGTGCTGTCTGTGGACAGTGTTGGAGGATGTTACACTGCAGTGTTGTATGTGGACAGTGTTGGACGATGTTACTCTGCAGTGCTGTCTGTGGACAGTGTTGGAGGGTGTTACACTGCAGTGTTGTCTGTGGACAGTGTTGGAGACTGTTACACTGCAGTGTTGTCTGTGGACAGTGTTGGACGATGTTACTCTGCAGTGTTGTCTGTGGACAGTGTTGGAGACTGTTACACTGCAGTGTTGTCTGTGGACAGTGTTGGACGATGTTACACTGCAGTGTTGTCTGTGGACAGTGTTGGAGACTGTTACACTGCAGTGTTGTCTGTGGACAGTGTTGGACGATGTTACACTGCAGTGCTGTCTGTGGACAGTGTTGGACGATGTTACTCTGCAGTGCTGTCTGTGGACAGTGTTGGACGATGTTACACTGCAGTGCTGTCTGTGGACAGTGTTGAAGGATGTTACACTGCAGTGTTGTCTGTGGACAGTGTTGGACGATGTTACACTGCAGTGCTGTCTGTGGACAGTGTTGGACGATGTTACACTGCAGTGCTGTCTGTGGACAGTGTTGGAGATGTTACACTGCAGTGTTGTCTGTGGACAGTGTTGGAGGATGTTACTCTGCAGTGCTGTCTGTGGACAGTGTTGGAGGATGTTACTCTGCAGTGTTGTCTGTGGACAGTGTTGGAGGATGTTACACTGCAGTGTTGTCTGTGGACAGTGTTGGACGATGTTACACTGCAGTGTTGTCTGTGGACAGTGTTGGAGACTGTTACACTGCAGTGCTGTCTGTGGACAGTGTTGGAGGGTGTTACACTGCAGTGTTGTCTGTGGACAGTGTTGGAGGATGTTACACTGCAGTGTTGTCTGTGGACAGTGTTGGACGATGTTACTCTGCAGTGTTGTCTGTGGACAGTGTTGGAGGATGTTACTCTGCTGTGTTGTCTGTGGACAGTGTTGGACGATGTTACACTGCAGTGTTGTCTGTGGACAGTGTTGGAGACGGTTACACTGCAGTGCTGTCTGTGGACAGTGTTGGAGACTGTTACACTGCAGTGTTGTCTGTGGACAGTGTTGGAGGATGTTACTCTGCAGTGTTGTCTGTGGACAGTGTTGGAGCTGTTACACTGCAGTGTTGTCTGTGGACAGTGTTGGACGATGTTACACTGCAGTGTTGTCTGTGGACAGTGTTGGAGACTGTTACACTGCAGTGTTGTCTGTGGACAGTGTTGGACGATGTTACACTGCAGTGTTGTCTGTGGACAGTGTCGGAGACTGTTACACTGCAGTGTTGTCTGTGGACAGTGTTGGACGATGTTACAGTGCAGTGCTGTCTGTGGACAGTGTTGGACGATGTTACTCTGCAGTGCTGTCTGTGGACAGTGTTGGAGGATGTTACAGTGCAGTGTTGTCTATGGACAGTGTTGGAGACTGTAACACTGTAGTGTTGTCTGTGGACAGTGTTGGACGATGTTGCACTGCAGTGTTGTCTGTGGACAGTGTTGAAGGGTGTTACACTGCAGTGTTGTCTGTGGACAGTGTTGGAGACTGTTACACTGCAGTGTTGTCTGTGGACAGTGTTGGACGATGTTACTCTGCAGTGTTGTCTGTGGACAGTGTTGGAGACTGTTACACTGCAGTGTTGTCTGTGGACAGTGTTGGACGATGTTACACTGCAGTGTTGTCTGTGGACAGTGTTGGAGACTGTTACACTGCAGTGTTGTCTGTGGACAGTGTTGGACGATGTTACACTGCAGTGTTGTCTGTGGACAGTGTTGGAGACTGTTACACTGCAGTGTTGTCTGTGGACAGTGTTGGACGATGTTACAGTGCAGTGCTGTCTGTGGACAGTGTTGGACGATGTTACTCTGCAGTCCTGTCTGTGGACAGTGTTGGAGGATGTTACACTGCAGTGTTGTCTGTGGACAGTGTTGGAGACTGTTACAGTGCAGTGTTGTCTGTGGACAGTGTTGGACGATGTTACACTGCAGTGTTGTCTGTGGACAGTGTTGGAGACTGTTACACTGCAGTGTGGTCTGTGGACAGTGTTGGACGATGTTACAGTGCAGTGCTGTCTGTGGACAGTGTTGGACGATGTTACTCTGCAGTCCTGTCTGTGGACAGTGTTGGAGGATGTTACAATGCAGTGTTGTCTGTGGACAGTGTTGGAGACTGTTACACTGTAGTGTTGTCTGTGGACAGTGTTGGACGATGTTGCACTGCAGTGTTGTCTGTGGACAGTGTTGAAGGATGTTACACTGCAGTGTTGTCTGTGGACAGTGTTGGACGATGTTACACTGCAGTGCTGTCTGTGGACAGTGTTGGACGATGTTACACTGCAGTGCTGTCTGTGGACAGTGTTGGAGACTGTTACACTGCAGTGCTGTCTGTGGACAGTGTTGGAGGATGTTACACTGCAGTGCTGTCTGTGGACAGTGTTGGAGGATGTTACTCTGCAGTGCTGTCTGTGGACAGTGTTGGAGGATGTTACACTGCAGTGTTGTCTGTGGACAGTGTTGGACGATGTTACACTGCAGTGTTGTCTGTGGACAGTGTTGGAGACTGTTACACTGCAGTGCTGTCTGTGGACAGTGTTGGAGGGTGTTACACTGCAGTGTTGTCTGTGGACAGTGTTGGAGGATGTTACACTGCAGTGTTGTCTGTGGACAGTGTTGGACGATGTTACTCTGCAGTGTTGTCTGTGGACAGTGTTGGAGGATGTTACTCTGCTGTGTTGTCTGTGGACAGTGTTGGAGGGTGTTACACTGCAGTGTTGTCTGTGGACAGTGTTGGAGACGGTTACACTGCAGTGCTGTCTGTGGACAGTGTTGGAGACTGTTACACTGCAGTGTTGTCTGCGGACAGTGTTGGACGATGTTACACTGCAGTGTTGTCTGTGGACAGTGTTGGACGATGTTACACTGCAGTGTTGTCTGTGGACAGTGTTGGAGGATGTTACTCTGCAGTGTTGTCTCTGGACAGTGTTGGAAGATGTTACACTGCAGTGTTGTCTGTGGACAGTGTTGGACGATGTTACACTGCAGTGTTGTCTGTGGACAGTGTTGGACGATGTTACACTGCAGTGTTGTCTGTGGACAGTGTTGGAGGATGTTACAGTGCAGTGCTGTCTGTTGACAGTGTTGGACGATGTTACACTGCAGTGTTGTCTGTGGACAGTGTTGGAGGGTGTTACACTGCAGTGTTGTCTGTGGACAGTGTTGGACGATGTTACACTGCAGTGTTGTCTGTGGACAGTGTTGGAGACTGTTACTCTGCAGTGTTGTCTGTGGACAGTGTTGGAGACGGTTACACTGCAGTGCTGTCTGTGGACAGTGTTGGAGACTGTTACACTGCAGTGTTGTCTGCGGACAGTGTTGGACGATGTTACACTGCAGTGTTGTCTGTGGACAGTGTTGGACGATGTTACACTGCAGTGTTGTCTGTGGACAGTGTTGGACGATGTTACACTGCAGTGTTGTCTGTGGCCAGTGTTGGAGGATGTTACAGTGCAGTGCTGTCTGTTGACAGTGTTGGACGATGTTACACTGCAGTGTTGTCTGTGGACAGTGTTGGAGGGTGTTACACTGCAGTGTTGTCTGTGGACAGTGTTGGACGATGTTACACTGCAGTGTTGTCTGTGGACAGTGTTGGAGACTGTTACTCTGCAGTGTTGTCTGTGGACAGTGTTGGAGGATGTTACACTGCAGTGTAGTCTGTGGACAGTGTTGGAGACTGTTACACTGCAGTGTTGTCTGTGGACAGTGTTGGACGATGTTACACTGCAGTGTTGTCTGTGGACAGTGTTGGACGATGTTACTCTGCAGTGCTGTCTGTGGACAGTGTTGGAGGATGTTACAGTGCAGTGTTGTCTGTGGACAGTGTTGGAGACTGTTACACTGTAGTGTTGTCTGTGGACAGTGTTGGACGATGTTGCACTGCAGTGTTGTCTGTGGACAGTGTTGGAGGGTGTTACACTGCAGTGTTGTCTGTGGACAGTGTTGGAGACTGTTACACTGCAGTGTTGTCTGTGGACAGTGTTGGACGATGTTACTCTGCAGTGTTGTCTGTGGACAGTGTTGGAGACTGTTACACTGCAGTGTTGTCTGTGGACAGTGTTGGACGATGTTACATAGATACATAGAAGATAGGAGCAGGAGTAGGCCATCCGGCCCTTCGAGCCTGCTCCGCCATTTAATGAGATCATGGCTGATCCTTCAATTCAGTATCCCGTCCCCGCCTTCTCTCCGTAACCCTTAACCCCTTTTGCCTGTAGAAATATATCTAATTCCCTCTTAAATATATTTAATGAGCTGGCGTACACTGCCCTCTGTGGCAATGAGTTCCACAGGTTCACCACTCTCTGAGTGAAGAAATTCCCCCTCATTTCTGTCCTAAATGGTTTAGCCCTTATCCTTAAATTATGTCCTCTAGTTCTGTTCTCACCCGCCAAGGGAAACATTCCTTCTGCATCTAATCTGTCTAGACCTGTCAGAATTTTATACACTTCTATGAGGTCCCCTCTCAATCTTCTAAACTCCAGTGTGTACATCCCTAAACTACATAGTCTCTCCTCATAGGTCAATCCCGCCATTCCTGGTATCAGCCTGGTGAATCGCCGCTGCACCCCCTCCATGGCAAGAACATCTTTCCTCAGATGAGGCGACCAAAACTGTACACAGTACTCGAGGTGTGGTCTCACCAGTGCCCTGTACAGCTGCAGCAAGGTATCCCTGTTCCTGTATTCCAACCCTTTTGCTATGAAGGCCAGCATACCGTTTGCCTTCTTGACCGCCTGTTGCACCTGCATGCTCGCCTTCAGTGACTGGTGTACAAGAACACCCAGGTCTCTCTGTACTTCCCCCTCTCCCAATTTATTGCCATTTAAATAATAATTTGCCCTCCCGTTCCTGCACCCAAGGTGGATAACTTCGCACTTGTCCACATTATAGTGCATCTGCCATTTATCCGCCCAATCACCCAGTCTGTCCAAATCGCTCTGGAGCTTCCTGGTCTCCTCCTCTGAGCCCACCCCCCCTCCTAGTTTAGTGTCGTCTGCAAATTTGGAAATGCTGCATTCGACTCCCTGATCCAGGTCATTAATATAAATTGTGAACAGCTGGGGACCCAGGACAGATCCCTGTGGTACCCCACTTGTTACTGCCTGCCATTCAGAAAATGAGCCGTTTATTCCAACTCTCTGTTTTCTATCTGACAGCCAGTTCTCTATCCACGTCAATACTTTCCCCTTTATCCCATGAGCTTCAATTTTCCATGCTAATCTTTTATGTGGGACCTTATCGAAGGCCTTTTGGAAGTCCAGGTACACCACATCTACTGGCTCTCCCCCATCTATTTTACCAGTTACTCCCTCAAAAAATTCCAATAGATTAGTCAAGCACGATTTACCCTTTGTAAATCCATGTTGACTCTGTCCTATCCTGTCCCCATTTGCTAAGTGCTCGGCTATTTCATCCTTAATGATGGACTCCAGCATTTTGCCCACAACTGATGTAAGGCTTACAGGTCTGTAATTACCTGCTTTTTCCCTACCCCCCTTTTTGAATAGTGGGGTAACGTTAGCTACCCTCCAATCCATGGGCACTGTTCCCGAGTCTAATGAATTCTGAAAAATCATGCTTAGTGCATCCGCTATCTCTAGGGCCACCTCCTTCAGTACCCTAGGATGCATGTTATCAGGCCCTGGGGATTTGTCCGCCTTCAATCCCTTTAGCTTCCTTAACACCATATCCTTAGAGATATTGATTTGCGTCAGTTCCTCCTTTGCCAATGTCCCTATTTTTCCCGATATCCCAGGGAGGTTTTTTGTGTCTTCCTTCGTAAAGACTGACCCAAAGTATGCATTTAGTTGGTCTGCCATTTCCTTATTTCCCATTATATATTCCCCCGTATCTGACTGCAATGGACCAACTTTGGTTTTCACCAGTCTTTTCCTCTTGATATACTTATAAAAGCTTTTGGAGTTAGTTTTTATATTTTCCGCCAGCTTGCTTTCGTAAGCTATTTTGCCCTTCTTGATTAAGCCCTTTGCCCTCCTTTGCTCTATCTTAAACTGTTCCCAATCTTCCGCTCTGGCGCGTTTTTTGGCTATTTTATACGCCCTATCTTTGGATTTTATGCTGTCTCTAATTTCCCCTGTTATCCACGGTTGAGTCACCTTTTTAGATTTCCTTTTATGCCAGATTGGTATAAACAATTTTTGCAATTTTGTCATTCTATCTTTAAATGCTTGCCATTGTTTATCTACCTCCAGTCCTCCCAGGAACGTTGTCCAATCAGACCTACTCAGTTCCCGTCTAATGGCATCATAATTCCCCTTGTTTAAATTCAGGACCTGAGTCTCTGAGTCAATTTCTTCGCTCTCCATTTCGAGTGAGAAATCGATCATGTTATGATCGCTCTGACCCAAGGGTCCCCGTACAACAAGATTACTAATTAGTCCCTTCTCATTGCACAGTACCCAGTCCAATATAGCCTGTTCCCGAGTTGGTTCCTCGACATATTGATCCAGATAACCATCCCTTAAACACTCAAGGAATTCCTCCTCCTCATTATTTTTACTGATTAGGCTAGTCCAATCTATATGTAAGTTAAAGTCACCTATGATGACAGCTGTGCTCTTATTGCACGCTTCTCTAATTTCCCTCGTGATGCCCTCCCCAACCTCTATTTTACTATTTGGAGGCCTATATACCACTCCTATTAATGTTTTTCGCCCCTCGCTATTTCTTAGCTCCACCCATATAGATTCTGTATTAACTGAGTTAATATCCTTCCTTTCAATTGCATTTATCCCCTCTTTTACCAGCAATGCTACCCCTCCTCCCTTTCTTTTTTGTCGATCCTTCCTAAATACTGAATACCCCTGTATGTTAAGCTCCCAGCCCTGCTCACCCTGCAACCATGTTTCCGTAATCCCAATTAGATCATAATTATTAACCTCTATTTCCACAGCTAATTCATCTACCTTGTTCCTGATGCTTCTCGCATTAAGGTATAAAACCCTCAGGCTTTTTTTATGCTCACATTTTTTATGAATTAGTTTGGCCCTTTGTTTTTTGTTCCTCTCCTTTTTACCATTTATTTCTGTCTGTT
>JASTWF010002018.1:0-43303 GCA_030390025.1 Squalus acanthias
AGAGGATTAAAAGACAAGAGGAATAAAAGACAAGAGGAATAAAAGACAAGAGGAATAAAAGATAAGAGTAATAAAAGACAAGAGGAATAAAAGACAAGAGGAATAAAGACAAGAGGAATAAAAGACGAGAGGAATAAAAGACGAGAGGAATAAAAGACAGAGGAATAACAGACAAGAGGAATAAAAGACAAGAGGAATAAAAGACAAGAGGAATAAAAGACAAGAGGAATAAAAGACATGAGGAATAAAAGACAAGAGGAATAAAAGACAAGGGGAATAAAAGACAAGAGGAATAAAATACAGGAGTAATAAAAGAAAAGAGGAATACAAGACAAGAGGACTAAAAGACAAGAGGAAGAAAAGAAAAGAGGAATAAAAGACAAGTGGAATAACAGACAAGAGGAATAAAAGACAAGAGGAATAAAAGACAAGGGAATAAAAGACAAAAGGAATAACAGACAAGAGGAATAAAAGACACGAGGAATAAAAGACAAGAGGAATAAAAGACAAGAGGAATAAAAGACAAGAGGAATAAAAGACAAGAGGAATAAAAGAAAAGAGGAAAAAAGACAAGAGGAATAAAAGACAAGAGGAATAAAAGACAAGAGGAATAAAAGACAGGGGAATAAAAGACAAGCGGAATAAAAGACAAAGGAATAAAATACAGGGGGAATAAAAGACATGCGGAATAAAAGACAAGATGAATAAAAGAAAAAGGGTAATAAAAGACAAGAGGAATAAAAGACAAGAGGAATAAAAGACATGAGGAATAAAAGACAAGAGGAATAAAAGATATGGGGGTAAAAATTCAGTTGGTTGCGCCTCCCGTTAGCGCCTTAAGAGGGCGCTAATGGGGCGCAAAGCCACTAACGCCCGGGTTCAGCGATGTTTGCGCCGCTCGGGAACTTAACTTGACATTGTGCGGCGGCGCTAAAACTTACCGCTGCGACCACCTGCGCGCGCAGATTGTGACGTCATTCCATGGTGCAACGCCCTTGTGGCGCCCCGGAGCGGAAATTGAGTGGCGCCCCCTGCCTTACCGCCTGGTGCTTCCAACGACCGGAAGACTGGAACGCTATCAATCGCTGTGGGGCTGGGGGGGGGGCGCTATTTAAAGGGGGCCTCTTCCTGTCTTTTTCCGTGGTCGACATTTTTGCACCACTCGTTCTGAGAGAGAGAGAGAGATTCGGAGAGAGAGAAAGAGAGACTTCTACATTGAATCAACGCTTTGTGAGGTAGTTTTGCCTATTGATCCTAACTTTGCTGCTACTTTAGTTGCTGTCCTTCATTACTTTGCTTGCAAAGAGAATATGGGGGCTGCACTGATTGGGGGCGTCGTCCTGCTCCAGCTGAATCGGAGGATACAGAGACGCAGAGAGAGAGTGGCAATGATGGCCAGACGGAGGAGGGCCATCAGGCGTATGTACAGGAGAGCTTACCCTCCCAGGGTATATCGTGAACAGCTCTCCTACATCCATATGTCCGAGGAGCTGTGTTTGCGAAGGCTGCGATTCAGCAAGGAGGTGGTCACTGAGCTCTGCCACCTGCTGCAGCCAGATCTGCAGCCTCAACTGAGGTCCAGGACGTCTCTGTCGGTGGCAGTGAAGGTCACAGTGGCTTTGCACTTTTACGCTACTGACTCATTTCAAGCTGCTGCTGGGGACCTCGCCAATATCTCCCAGTTCGCGGTGCATTGCTGCATCCGGCAGGTCACAAATGCCCTCTTCAAAAGGAGACGAGACTTCATCTCTTTCCCCATGACCCCAGACAAGCAGCGTGACCGCGCTCTGGGCTTTGCGAGGGTAGCGGGCTTCCCCATGGTGCAGGGCGCCATAGACTGCACGCATGTGGCTTTGCGTGCTCCGCATGAGAATGCCGAGGAATTCAGGAACAGAAAGGGGTTCCATTCCTTGAATGTCCAGTTGGTCTGTGACCACAGACAGCTGATAATCGCTGTCAATGCCCAGTATCCTGGCAGCTGCCACGATGCTTTTATCCTGCGCCAGACTACTGTGGCAGAACTTTTCGAGGCACCGCATCAGCCAGTTGGTTGGCTTCTCGGGGACAAGGGGTATGCATTGAGCACCTGACTGATGACACCGCTCCGTACGCCCAACACCCCTGCTGAGCTGCGGTACAATGAGAGCCATCAAGCTACCAGGAACATTATTGAGCGCACAATCGGCATGCTGAAGCAACGGTTCCGCTGTCTGGACCATTCCGGAGGAGCCCTGCAGTACTCGCCTGAGCGAGTATCGAACTTCGTAGTCGTGTGCTGCATGTTGCATAACATGGCAATCCTCAGGACCCAGCCAATGCCACCAGGCCTTGGAGCACCACCAGAGGAGGAGGAGGAAGAGGAGGAAGAGGACGAGGACGATGATCATCAGCAGCACCAAGGCAGGAGGGCAGCCCACAATGGTCAAACTGCAAGGGCCGTCCGTCAACGGCTAATAGCAAGCCGCTTCTAGGGCCCCTGCCATTGCTACCAACATTAATGAACCCAGCACGCAACCCCTAAGCCGGCCAAGGCACCAATAATTCCAACCACCAACCATGTATATTTTGAATACAGAAACTTATTTATTTTACAAACTCTGTGTGTGTCAATTCCTCATGACAAACTCATAGAAATAAACACAAAAAAACAGTCAATAACATAACTGGTTCTCACAACCTGGAGATAATGTCCAAAACACTAAACAAAAGTTGGACCATGAACCTCGGCCTTTAATAAAAAAATGACCAGCATTTTGTCACACCTCCTACTTTTTGCCCTTCGAGGGTGATCTCCTTCCCTTGCGCACTTCCCCCCTTCTAACCCTACTGCTCCTCCGTTAAGGGACCTCAGTGGCTGCAGCAAGGCTGGTGGAAGGCTGCTGCTCGTCAGACCCTGACACTGCAGATGCCCCTGAAGGACGGCCTCGACCACTTCTGGGCCTGGAGGGCCCGGCTGCAGACTGCACCAACTCTGCATGGGCGGCAGCAGTCTGTCCTACAGGCGGTGGCAAGTGCAGTGGAGAAGTGACAGTGTTGGCAGCAGGAATGCTGTCATCGTGAGAGAGGACAGCAACTCCCTGCTCGCCCGACACACTGGCACTCCCACGGGGCAGCACTTCAGCATCCGGAGCAATCTGCCGGAGAACAGATTGCTGGCCTGCTGCGGCGCGGTGACAGCCCCGGGGACATGTGCACGAACCATCGAGGTTGGCAGCAGTCTGTGCTCGCGTGGCCTCAATCTGAGTCTGTATGAGAGCAGTCAGAGATGGGATCACGGCAGCCAGTGACTGAATTGCAGCACTAAGCGTTAGTGTGGCATCCGCCTGTGCTACAGCGAAGTGCTCCACACTCCTTGCCAGTGACTCAATGCATTCGGGCACCCTTCCCACTGCACCCATGAGCTCAGTGTGCATGCCCACCGCCTGGGTGTTCATTTCTGCGATCAGCCGCTCCTCTTCTGCGTCCATTGCAGTAGGAGTGTCTGGCATACTCTCCCTCTGGGGAGAAGGCCCCCGTTCTTCCCTACCCCCCCCATGGCGTTGCTGCAGCCCGCTGGGTCCTGGAGCTTCACCCTCATCAGACCCTTCCCCCCTGCTCCCCTCCAGGAAGGCGTGTTCCCAGTGTGGGCATGGGCTTCCTCGGGAGAGGGTGGCACTGATGCTCCGGCTTCCTCTTCCTCCTCAGCTGCAGCATCACTCCCAGTGGCAGCTTCAGGGCCCGTCTCCTCTGCTGGTGAATCACCATCTGAAAGCAGGGAGGTACAAGAGTGGCTTTAGCGTGAGGACTGGGTGGCAGTAAGGGAGGAATAAGTGCAGCGAGTTAGCAAATTGGATTGAAAGTGTCAAAGGCTGGTGTTGTGAGGGACAAGGGGAAGGACAGAGGACAAAAAGGTGATGACCTTACCATTGCTGTCCAGAACGGGGTCGGCGTCTCCAGTGGCGACGGGACCGATCACCCGGCTTGCCACAATCCTGTGGACGCGCTCCTCCAGATCGCTGAGGGGTTGCAGCTGAGGCCGCCCTCCACCTGTCCGTTGCTGCTGTCTCCGATTATGCGCCAGCTTGGCCTGTAAGAAAAAGAACAGCATCTGAGTAAATATACAGCCATGGTCTTGCCTGATGTGCCTCCCATAGGTGAATAGCCCTTACTGTATGCAGCCATGGTCTTGCCTGATGTGCCTCCCATAGGTGAATAGCCCTTACTGTATGCATCCATGGTCTTGCCTGATGTGCCTCCCATAGGTGAATAGCCCTTACTGTATGCAAAGTGTGGAATGTGTGTGTGTGTTTCATGAAAGGGCCATAGGTGTTGGATGAGTGTTGTGCATTGGGGTTTTAAGACCCTCTGGCCATAGAGTGAGGTTGAGATGGAGGGATGGAGAGGTATTGAGAAAAAGCCACTCACCCTGACGACCCGAGTGAGGTCGTTGAACTTTTTGCGGCATTGAGTATGGGTCCTGGGCACCATGCTCCTGGAGGAGACGCTCTGAGCCACCTCCCTCCACACTCTTCTGAACTCGCGTGGCAAAGGCCTCCTGCCACTCTCAGGGAAGAGCATACATCGTCTGCGCTCCACCGCGCCAACCAGAGCATCCAAGGCCCGCTCGGTGAAGCGATGAGCGCGTTCTCTCACCCTCTCCATGCTTTGCAGCAAAATAGATTCACAGGTCTCTCCAGGCCGAGATTCAAGGCTGCAATGAGCAGGGTGTGGCTGGGGAGTAAGTTGCCCCACCCCCCCCCCGCTTTAAGAAGTGGCCGGCGCCAGTGTGTCTGTGTTCCCTTGCTAACTGGCAGCAGCTGCGCTGCGCTCGTGCGCTGAGTTAGCGCCTCACTCCTTGGCCTTTGCGCCTTAAGACAGGTGTGCAGCGCCTGCTTTAGCGCTCCACTCACCTCCCGGGGCGGTAAAAGTGAAGTTTCCACTCAGTGCCGATAATTAGGGCCAGGCGCTAATATTTGCGTCCAGACGATATTTGCGCCCCAAATGGGGCGCGACCTAATTTCTACCCCCATGTCTTTTATTCCTCTTGTCTTTTATACCTCATGGGGGAAAAATTCAGCTGCTTGCGCCTCCCGTTAGCGCCTTAAGAGGGCGCTAATGGGGCGTAAAGCAGCTAACGCCCGGGCGCAGTGCCGCCCACGCCTCCCGAAAAATTTAGTGGGAGGTTAGCGGCGGTGGCAGCCGGTAGCGCCCTGTGGCGCTGCGCCGCCGGCGATGACGTCATCGCCGTGCGCAGCACCCCGCTCGCGCCCCGGCCGTGATCTTCAGTCGCGCCCCCTGATTTACCGCCAGACGCTATGTCCGACGGGTTCAGGGAGGCATACGTGCGGCCGGGGCGGCGATATTTAAAGGGGAGGTGGCAGGCGGCCATTTTTGTTGCTGGCCGCCTGCCAGCACCTGCCCCCGGCCCCCGTGAAGCCCCCCCACCGTGAAGTGCCGGCTGCGCTCCAAGAGCCCGGCACTTCTCTTGAGTGCCGGGCTCTTTTGCCGGCACTCCCGATCCCTGGGGGCCCAGCTGGGCCCCGGTTTGCGCTGCGCAGGGTCCCTCCCCTTTAAGAAGGGGAGGAAGGCCTGCAATACTGCGGCGCGATGTGCCGCAGCGTGTGGCGCTGCGGCACGTAGCGCCAGGATATTCACTCGCAGCGCCCCAAGAGGGATGCGGGGTGCTTCCAGTGGCGCCCCGCTTCCCTCTTGGGGCGCAACCACTGAAGTTCCGGCGCGGGGCCGCTAATTTTTTCGGGGCGCTAAAAGTCGCGCCCCGGCGAGGTTAGCGCCCCAAATGGGGCGCGACTCAATTTTTACCCCCATGTCTTTTATTCCTCTTGGGGGAAAAATTCAGCTGCTTGCGCCTCCCGTTAGCGCCTTAAGAGGGCGCTAATGGGGCGTAAAGCAGCTAACGCCCGGGCGCAGCGCCGCCCACGTCTCCCGAAAAATTTAGTGGGAGGTTAGCGGCGGCGGCAGCCGGTAGCGCCCTGTGGCGCTGCGCCGCCGTGCGCAGCACCCCGCTCGCGCCCCGGCCGTGATCTTCAGTCGCGCCCCCTGATTTACCGCCAGACGCTATGTCCGACGGGTTCAGGGAGGCGTACGTGCGGCCGGGGCGGCGATATTTAAAGCGGAGGTGGCAGGCGGCCATTTTTGTTGCTGGCCGCCTGCCAGCACCTGCCCCCGGCCCCCGTGAAGCCCCCCCACCGTGAAGTGCCAGCTGCGCTCCAAGAGCCCGGCACTTCTCTTGAGTGCCGGGCTCTTTTGCCGGCACTCCCGATCCCTGGGGGCCCAGCTGGGCCCCGGTTCGCGCTGCGCAGGGTCCCTCCCCTTTAAGAAGGGGAGGAAGGCCTGCAATACCGCGGCGCGACGTGCCGCAGCGCGTGGCGCTGCGGCACGTAGTGCCAGGATATTCACTCGCAGCGCCCCAAGAGGGATGCGGGCTGCTTCCAGTTGCGCCCCGCTTCCCTCTTGGGGCGCAACCACTGAAGTTCCGGCGCGGGGCCCCAAATGGGGTGCGACTCAATTTGCGTCACCTCGTCTTTGCGTCACCTCGTCTTTGCGTCACCTCGTCTTTGCGTCACCTCGTCTTTGCGTCACCTCGTCTTTGCGTCACCTCGTCTTTGCGTCACCTCGTCTTTGCGTCACCTCGTCTTTGCGTCACCTCGTCTTTGCGTCACCTCGTCTTTGCGTCACCTCGTCTTTGCGTCACCTCGTCTTTGCGTCACCTCGTCTTTGCGTCACCTCGTCTTTGCGTCACCTCGTCTTTGCGTCACCTCGTCTTTGCGTCACCTCGTCTTTGCGTCACCTCGTCTTTGCGTCACCTCGTCTTTGCGTCACCTCGTCTTTGCGTCACCTCGTCTTTGCGTCACCTCGTCTTTGCGTCACCTCGTCTTTGCGTCACCTCGTCTTTGCGTCACCTCGTCTTTGCGTCACCTCGTCTTTGCGTCACCTCGTCTTTGCGTCACCTCGTCTTTGCGTCACCTCGTCTTTGCGTCACCTCGTCTTTGCGTCACCTCGTCTTTGCGTCACCTCGTCTTTGCGTCACCTCGTCTTTGCGTCACCTCGTCTTTGCGTCACCTCGTCTTTGCGTCACCTCGTCTTTGCGTCACCTCGTCTTTGCGTCACCTCGTCTTTGCGTCACCTCGTCTTTGCGTCACCTCGTCTTTGCGTCACCTCGTCTTTGCGTCACCTCGTCTTTGCGTCACCTCGTCTTTGCGTCACCTCGTCTTTGCGTCACCTCGTCTTTGCGTCACCTCGTCTTTGCGTCACCTCGTCTTTGCGTCACCTCGTCTTTGCGTCACCTCGTCTTTGCGTCACCTCGTCTTTGCGTCACCTCGTCTTTGCGTCACCTCGTCTTTGCGTCACCTCGTCTTTGCGTCACCTCGTCTTTGCGTCACCTCGTCTTTGCGTCACCTCGTCTTTGCGTCACCTCGTCTTTGCGTCACCTCGTCTTTGCGTCACCTCGTCTTTGCGTCACCTCGTCTTTGCGTCACCTCGTCTTTGCGTCACCTCGTCTTTGCGTCACCTCGTCTTTGCGTCACCTCGTCTTTGCGTCACCTCGTCTTTGCGTCACCTCGTCTTTGCGTCACCTCGTCTTTGCGTCACCTCGTCTTTGCGTCACCTCGTCTTTGCGTCACCTCGTCTTTGCGTCACCTCGTCTTTGCGTCACCTCGTCTTTGCGTCACCTCGTCTTTGCGTCACCTCGTCTTTGCGTCACCTCGTCTTTGCGTCACCTCGTCTTTGCGTCACCTCGTCTTTGCGTCACCTCGTCTTTGCGTCACCTCGTCTTTGCGTCACCTCGTCTTTGCGTCACCTCGTCTTTGCGTCACCTCGTCTTTGCGTCACCTCGTCTTTGCGTCACCTCGTCTTTGCGTCACCTCGTCTTTGCGTCACCTCGTCTTTGCGTCACCTCGTCTTTGCGTCACCTCGTCTTTGCGTCACCTCGTCTTTGCGTCACCTCGTCTTTGCGTCACCTCGTCTTTGCGTCACCTCGTCTTTGCGTCACCTCGTCTTTGCGTCACCTCGTCTTTGCGTCACCTCGTCTTTGCGTCACCTCGTCTTTGCGTCACCTCGTCTTTGCGTCACCTCGTCTTTGCGTCACCTCGTCTTTGCGTCACCTCGTCTTTGCGTCACCTCGTCTTTGCGTCACCTCGTCTTTGCGTCACCTCGTCTTTGCGTCACCTCGTCTTTGCGTCACCTCGTCTTTGCGTCACCTCGTCTTTGCGTCACCTCGTCTTTGCGTCACCTCGTCTTTGCGTCACCTCGTCTTTGCGTCACCTCGTCTTTGCGTCACCTCGTCTTTGCGTCACCTCGTCTTTGCGTCACCTCGTCTTTGCGTCACCTCGTCTTTGCGTCACCTCGTCTTTGCGTCACCTCGTCTTTGCGTCACCTCGTCTTTGCGTCACCTCGTCTTTGCGTCACCTCGTCTTTGCGTCACCTCGTCTTTGCGTCACCTCGTCTTTGCGTCACCTCGTCTTTGCGTCACCTCGTCTTTGCGTCACCTCGTCTTTGCGTCACCTCGTCTTTGCGTCACCTCGTCTTTGCGTCACCTCGTCTTTGCGTCACCTCGTCTTTGCGTCACCTCGTCTTTGCGTCACCTCGTCTTTGCGTCACCTCGTCTTTGCGTCACCTCGTCTTTGCGTCACCTCGTCTTTGCGTCACCTCGTCTTTGCGTCACCTCGTCTTTGCGTCACCTCGTCTTTGCGTCACCTCGTCTTTGCGTCACCTCGTCTTTGCGTCACCTCGTCTTTGCGTCACCTCGTCTTTGCGTCACCTCGTCTTTGCGTCACCTCGTCTTTGCGTCACCTCGTCTTTGCGTCACCTCGTCTTTGCGTCACCTCGTCTTTGCGTCACCTCGTCTTTGCGTCACCTCGTCTTTGCGTCACCTCGTCTTTGCGTCACCTCGTCTTTGCGTCACCTCGTCTTTGCGTCACCTCGTCTTTGCGTCACCTCGTCTTTGCGTCACCTCGTCTTTGCGTCACCTCGTCTTTGCGTCACCTCGTCTTTGCGTCACCTCGTCTTTGCGTCACCTCGTCTTTGCGTCACCTCGTCTTTGCGTCACCTCGTCTTTGCGTCACCTCGTCTTTGCGTCACCTCGTCTTTGCGTCACCTCGTCTTTGCGTCACCTCGTCTTTGCGTCACCTCGTCTTTGCGTCACCTCGTCTTTGCGTCACCTCGTCTTTGCGTCACCTCGTCTTTGCGTCACCTCGTCTTTGCGTCACCTCGTCTTTGCGTCACCTCGTCTTTGCGTCACCTCGTCTTTGCGTCACCTCGTCTTTGCGTCACCTCGTCTTTGCGTCACCTCGTCTTTGCGTCACCTCGTCTTTGCGTCACCTCGTCTTTGCGTCACCTCGTCTTTGCGTCACCTCGTCTTTGCGTCACCTCGTCTTTGCGTCACCTCGTCTTTGCGTCACCTCGTCTTTGCGTCACCTCGTCTTTGCGTCACCTCGTCTTTGCGTCACCTCGTCTTTGCGTCACCTCGTCTTTGCGTCACCTCGTCTTTGCGTCACCTCGTCTTTGCGTCACCTCGTCTTTGCGTCACCTCGTCTTTGCGTCACCTCGTCTTTGCGTCACCTCGTCTTTGCGTCACCTCGTCTTTGCGTCACCTCGTCTTTGCGTCACCTCGTCTTTGCGTCACCTCGTCTTTGCGTCACCTCGTCTTTGCGTCACCTCGTCTTTGCGTCACCTCGTCTTTGCGTCACCTCGTCTTTGCGTCACCTCGTCTTTGCGTCACCTCGTCTTTGCGTCACCTCGTCTTTGCGTCACCTCGTCTTTGCGTCACCTCGTCTTTGCGTCACCTCGTCTTTGCGTCACCTCGTCTTTGCGTCACCTCGTCTTTGCGTCACCTCGTCTTTGCGTCACCTCGTCTTTGCGTCACCTCGTCTTTGCGTCACCTCGTCTTTGCGTCACCTCGTCTTTGCGTCACCTCGTCTTTGCGTCACCTCGTCTTTGCGTCACCTCGTCTTTGCGTCACCTCGTCTTTGCGTCACCTCGTCTTTGCGTCACCTCGTCTTTGCGTCACCTCGTCTTTGCGTCACCTCGTCTTTGCGTCACCTCGTCTTTGCGTCACCTCGTCTTTGCGTCACCTCGTCTTTGCGTCACCTCGTCTTTGCGTCACCTCGTCTTTGCGTCACCTCGTCTTTGCGTCACCTCGTCTTTGCGTCACCTCGTCTTTGCGTCACCTCGTCTTTGCGTCACCTCGTCTTTGCGTCACCTCGTCTTTGCGTCACCTCGTCTTTGCGTCACCTCGTCTTTGCGTCACCTCGTCTTTGCGTCACCTCGTCTTTGCGTCACCTCGTCTTTGCGTCACCTCGTCTTTGCGTCACCTCGTCTTTGCGTCACCTCGTCTTTGCGTCACCTCGTCTTTGCGTCACCTCGTCTTTGCGTCACCTCGTCTTTGCGTCACCTCGTCTTTGCGTCACCTCGTCTTTGCGTCACCTCGTCTTTGCGTCACCTCGTCTTTGCGTCACCTCGTCTTTGCGTCACCTCGTCTTTGCGTCACCTCGTCTTTGCGTCACCTCGTCTTTGCGTCACCTCGTCTTTGCGTCACCTCGTCTTTGCGTCACCTCGTCTTTGCGTCACCTCGTCTTTGCGTCACCTCGTCTTTGCGTCACCTCGTCTTTGCGTCACCTCGTCTTTGCGTCACCTCGTCTTTGCGTCACCTCGTCTTTGCGTCACCTCGTCTTTGCGTCACCTCGTCTTTGCGTCACCTCGTCTTTGCGTCACCTCGTCTTTGCGTCACCTCGTCTTTGCGTCACCTCGTCTTTGCGTCACCTCGTCTTTGCGTCACCTCGTCTTTGCGTCACCTCGTCTTTGCGTCACCTCGTCTTTGCGTCACCTCGTCTTTGCGTCACCTCGTCTTTGCGTCACCTCGTCTTTGCGTCACCTCGTCTTTGCGTCACCTCGTCTTTGCGTCACCTCGTCTTTGCGTCACCTCGTCTTTGCGTCACCTCGTCTTTGCGTCACCTCGTCTTTGCGTCACCTCGTCTTTGCGTCACCTCGTCTTTGCGTCACCTCGTCTTTGCGTCACCTCGTCTTTGCGTCACCTCGTCTTTGCGTCACCTCGTCTTTGCGTCACCTCGTCTTTGCGTCACCTCGTCTTTGCGTCACCTCGTCTTTGCGTCACCTCGTCTTTGCGTCACCTCGTCTTTGCGTCACCTCGTCTTTGCGTCACCTCGTCTTTGCGTCACCTCGTCTTTGCGTCACCTCGTCTTTGCGTCACCTCGTCTTTGCGTCACCTCGTCTTTGCGTCACCTCGTCTTTGCGTCACCTCGTCTTTGCGTCACCTCGTCTTTGCGTCACCTCGTCTTTGCGTCACCTCGTCTTTGCGTCACCTCGTCTTTGCGTCACCTCGTCTTTGCGTCACCTCGTCTTTGCGTCACCTCGTCTTTGCGTCACCTCGTCTTTGCGTCACCTCGTCTTTGCGTCACCTCGTCTTTGCGTCACCTCGTCTTTGCGTCACCTCGTCTTTGCGTCACCTCGTCTTTGCGTCACCTCGTCTTTGCGTCACCTCGTCTTTGCGTCACCTCGTCTTTGCGTCACCTCGTCTTTGCGTCACCTCGTCTTTGCGTCACCTCGTCTTTGCGTCACCTCGTCTTTGCGTCACCTCGTCTTTGCGTCACCTCGTCTTTGCGTCACCTCGTCTTTGCGTCACCTCGTCTTTGCGTCACCTCGTCTTTGCGTCACCTCGTCTTTGCGTCACCTCGTCTTTGCGTCACCTCGTCTTTGCGTCACCTCGTCTTTGCGTCACCTCGTCTTTGCGTCACCTCGTCTTTGCGTCACCTCGTCTTTGCGTCACCTCGTCTTTGCGTCACCTCGTCTTTGCGTCACCTCGTCTTTGCGTCACCTCGTCTTTGCGTCACCTCGTCTTTGCGTCACCTCGTCTTTGCGTCACCTCGTCTTTGCGTCACCTCGTCTTTGCGTCACCTCGTCTTTGCGTCACCTCGTCTTTGCGTCACCTCGTCTTTGCGTCACCTCGTCTTTGCGTCACCTCGTCTTTGCGTCACCTCGTCTTTGCGTCACCTCGTCTTTGCGTCACCTCGTCTTTGCGTCACCTCGTCTTTGCGTCACCTCGTCTTTGCGTCACCTCGTCTTTGCGTCACCTCGTCTTTGCGTCACCTCGTCTTTGCGTCACCTCGTCTTTGCGTCACCTCGTCTTTGCGTCACCTCGTCTTTGCGTCACCTCGTCTTTGCGTCACCTCGTCTTTGCGTCACCTCGTCTTTGCGTCACCTCGTCTTTGCGTCACCTCGTCTTTGCGTCACCTCGTCTTTGCGTCACCTCGTCTTTGCGTCACCTCGTCTTTGCGTCACCTCGTCTTTGCGTCACCTCGTCTTTGCGTCACCTCGTCTTTGCGTCACCTCGTCTTTGCGTCACCTCGTCTTTGCGTCACCTCGTCTTTGCGTCACCTCGTCTTTGCGTCACCTCGTCTTTGCGTCACCTCGTCTTTGCGTCACCTCGTCTTTGCGTCACCTCGTCTTTGCGTCACCTCGTCTTTGCGTCACCTCGTCTTTGCGTCACCTCGTCTTTGCGTCACCTCGTCTTTGCGTCACCTCGTCTTTGCGTCACCTCGTCTTTGCGTCACCTCGTCTTTGCGTCACCTCGTCTTTGCGTCACCTCGTCTTTGCGTCACCTCGTCTTTGCGTCACCTCGTCTTTGCGTCACCTCGTCTTTGCGTCACCTCGTCTTTGCGTCACCTCGTCTTTGCGTCACCTCGTCTTTGCGTCACCTCGTCTTTGCGTCACCTCGTCTTTGCGTCACCTCGTCTTTGCGTCACCTCGTCTTTGCGTCACCTCGTCTTTGCGTCACCTCGTCTTTGCGTCACCTCGTCTTTGCGTCACCTCGTCTTTGCGTCACCTCGTCTTTGCGTCACCTCGTCTTTGCGTCACCTCGTCTTTGCGTCACCTCGTCTTTGCGTCACCTCGTCTTTGCGTCACCTCGTCTTTGCGTCACCTCGTCTTTGCGTCACCTCGTCTTTGCGTCACCTCGTCTTTGCGTCACCTCGTCTTTGCGTCACCTCGTCTTTGCGTCACCTCGTCTTTGCGTCACCTCGTCTTTGCGTCACCTCGTCTTTGCGTCACCTCGTCTTTGCGTCACCTCGTCTTTGCGTCACCTCGTCTTTGCGTCACCTCGTCTTTGCGTCACCTCGTCTTTGCGTCACCTCGTCTTTGCGTCACCTCGTCTTTGCGTCACCTCGTCTTTGCGTCACCTCGTCTTTGCGTCACCTCGTCTTTGCGTCACCTCGTCTTTGCGTCACCTCGTCTTTGCGTCACCTCGTCTTTGCGTCACCTCGTCTTTGCGTCACCTCGTCTTTGCGTCACCTCGTCTTTGCGTCACCTCGTCTTTGCGTCACCTCGTCTTTGCGTCACCTCGTCTTTGCGTCACCTCGTCTTTGCGTCACCTCGTCTTTGCGTCACCTCGTCTTTGCGTCACCTCGTCTTTGCGTCACCTCGTCTTTGCGTCACCTCGTCTTTGCGTCACCTCGTCTTTGCGTCACCTCGTCTTTGCGTCACCTCGTCTTTGCGTCACCTCGTCTTTGCGTCACCTCGTCTTTGCGTCACCTCGTCTTTGCGTCACCTCGTCTTTGCGTCACCTCGTCTTTGCGTCACCTCGTCTTTGCGTCACCTCGTCTTTGCGTCACCTCGTCTTTGCGTCACCTCGTCTTTGCGTCACCTCGTCTTTGCGTCACCTCGTCTTTGCGTCACCTCGTCTTTGCGTCACCTCGTCTTTGCGTCACCTCGTCTTTGCGTCACCTCGTCTTTGCGTCACCTCGTCTTTGCGTCACCTCGTCTTTGCGTCACCTCGTCTTTGCGTCACCTCGTCTTTGCGTCACCTCGTCTTTGCGTCACCTCGTCTTTGCGTCACCTCGTCTTTGCGTCACCTCGTCTTTGCGTCACCTCGTCTTTGCGTCACCTCGTCTTTGCGTCACCTCGTCTTTGCGTCACCTCGTCTTTGCGTCACCTCGTCTTTGCGTCACCTCGTCTTTGCGTCACCTCGTCTTTGCGTCACCTCGTCTTTGCGTCACCTCGTCTTTGCGTCACCTCGTCTTTGCGTCACCTCGTCTTTGCGTCACCTCGTCTTTGCGTCACCTCGTCTTTGCGTCACCTCGTCTTTGCGTCACCTCGTCTTTGCGTCACCTCGTCTTTGCGTCACCTCGTCTTTGCGTCACCTCGTCTTTGCGTCACCTCGTCTTTGCGTCACCTCGTCTTTGCGTCACCTCGTCTTTGCGTCACCTCGTCTTTGCGTCACCTCGTCTTTGCGTCACCTCGTCTTTGCGTCACCTCGTCTTTGCGTCACCTCGTCTTTGCGTCACCTCGTCTTTGCGTCACCTCGTCTTTGCGTCACCTCGTCTTTGCGTCACCTCGTCTTTGCGTCACCTCGTCTTTGCGTCACCTCGTCTTTGCGTCACCTCGTCTTTGCGTCACCTCGTCTTTGCGTCACCTCGTCTTTGCGTCACCTCGTCTTTGCGTCACCTCGTCTTTGCGTCACCTCGTCTTTGCGTCACCTCGTCTTTGCGTCACCTCGTCTTTGCGTCACCTCGTCTTTGCGTCACCTCGTCTTTGCGTCACCTCGTCTTTGCGTCACCTCGTCTTTGCGTCACCTCGTCTTTGCGTCACCTCGTCTTTGCGTCACCTCGTCTTTGCGTCACCTCGTCTTTGCGTCACCTCGTCTTTGCGTCACCTCGTCTTTGCGTCACCTCGTCTTTGCGTCACCTCGTCTTTGCGTCACCTCGTCTTTGCGTCACCTCGTCTTTGCGTCACCTCGTCTTTGCGTCACCTCGTCTTTGCGTCACCTCGTCTTTGCGTCACCTCGTCTTTGCGTCACCTCGTCTTTGCGTCACCTCGTCTTTGCGTCACCTCGTCTTTGCGTCACCTCGTCTTTGCGTCACCTCGTCTTTGCGTCACCTCGTCTTTGCGTCACCTCGTCTTTGCGTCACCTCGTCTTTGCGTCACCTCGTCTTTGCGTCACCTCGTCTTTGCGTCACCTCGTCTTTGCGTCACCTCGTCTTTGCGTCACCTCGTCTTTGCGTCACCTCGTCTTTGCGTCACCTCGTCTTTGCGTCACCTCGTCTTTGCGTCACCTCGTCTTTGCGTCACCTCGTCTTTGCGTCACCTCGTCTTTGCGTCACCTCGTCTTTGCGTCACCTCGTCTTTGCGTCACCTCGTCTTTGCGTCACCTCGTCTTTGCGTCACCTCGTCTTTGCGTCACCTCGTCTTTGCGTCACCTCGTCTTTGCGTCACCTCGTCTTTGCGTCACCTCGTCTTTGCGTCACCTCGTCTTTGCGTCACCTCGTCTTTGCGTCACCTCGTCTTTGCGTCACCTCGTCTTTGCGTCACCTCGTCTTTGCGTCACCTCGTCTTTGCGTCACCTCGTCTTTGCGTCACCTCGTCTTTGCGTCACCTCGTCTTTGCGTCACCTCGTCTTTGCGTCACCTCGTCTTTGCGTCACCTCGTCTTTGCGTCACCTCGTCTTTGCGTCACCTCGTCTTTGCGTCACCTCGTCTTTGCGTCACCTCGTCTTTGCGTCACCTCGTCTTTGCGTCACCTCGTCTTTGCGTCACCTCGTCTTTGCGTCACCTCGTCTTTGCGTCACCTCGTCTTTGCGTCACCTCGTCTTTGCGTCACCTCGTCTTTGCGTCACCTCGTCTTTGCGTCACCTCGTCTTTGCGTCACCTCGTCTTTGCGTCACCTCGTCTTTGCGTCACCTCGTCTTTGCGTCACCTCGTCTTTGCGTCACCTCGTCTTTGCGTCACCTCGTCTTTGCGTCACCTCGTCTTTGCGTCACCTCGTCTTTGCGTCACCTCGTCTTTGCGTCACCTCGTCTTTGCGTCACCTCGTCTTTGCGTCACCTCGTCTTTGCGTCACCTCGTCTTTGCGTCACCTCGTCTTTGCGTCACCTCGTCTTTGCGTCACCTCGTCTTTGCGTCACCTCGTCTTTGCGTCACCTCGTCTTTGCGTCACCTCGTCTTTGCGTCACCTCGTCTTTGCGTCACCTCGTCTTTGCGTCACCTCGTCTTTGCGTCACCTCGTCTTTGCGTCACCTCGTCTTTGCGTCACCTCGTCTTTGCGTCACCTCGTCTTTGCGTCACCTCGTCTTTGCGTCACCTCGTCTTTGCGTCACCTCGTCTTTGCGTCACCTCGTCTTTGCGTCACCTCGTCTTTGCGTCACCTCGTCTTTGCGTCACCTCGTCTTTGCGTCACCTCGTCTTTGCGTCACCTCGTCTTTGCGTCACCTCGTCTTTGCGTCACCTCGTCTTTGCGTCACCTCGTCTTTGCGTCACCTCGTCTTTGCGTCACCTCGTCTTTGCGTCACCTCGTCTTTGCGTCACCTCGTCTTTGCGTCACCTCGTCTTTGCGTCACCTCGTCTTTGCGTCACCTCGTCTTTGCGTCACCTCGTCTTTGCGTCACCTCGTCTTTGCGTCACCTCGTCTTTGCGTCACCTCGTCTTTGCGTCACCTCGTCTTTGCGTCACCTCGTCTTTGCGTCACCTCGTCTTTGCGTCACCTCGTCTTTGCGTCACCTCGTCTTTGCGTCACCTCGTCTTTGCGTCACCTCGTCTTTGCGTCACCTCGTCTTTGCGTCACCTCGTCTTTGCGTCACCTCGTCTTTGCGTCACCTCGTCTTTGCGTCACCTCGTCTTTGCGTCACCTCGTCTTTGCGTCACCTCGTCTTTGCGTCACCTCGTCTTTGCGTCACCTCGTCTTTGCGTCACCTCGTCTTTGCGTCACCTCGTCTTTGCGTCACCTCGTCTTTGCGTCACCTCGTCTTTGCGTCACCTCGTCTTTGCGTCACCTCGTCTTTGCGTCACCTCGTCTTTGCGTCACCTCGTCTTTGCGTCACCTCGTCTTTGCGTCACCTCGTCTTTGCGTCACCTCGTCTTTGCGTCACCTCGTCTTTGCGTCACCTCGTCTTTGCGTCACCTCGTCTTTGCGTCACCTCGTCTTTGCGTCACCTCGTCTTTGCGTCACCTCGTCTTTGCGTCACCTCGTCTTTGCGTCACCTCGTCTTTGCGTCACCTCGTCTTTGCGTCACCTCGTCTTTGCGTCACCTCGTCTTTGCGTCACCTCGTCTTTGCGTCACCTCGTCTTTGCGTCACCTCGTCTTTGCGTCACCTCGTCTTTGCGTCACCTCGTCTTTGCGTCACCTCGTCTTTGCGTCACCTCGTCTTTGCGTCACCTCGTCTTTGCGTCACCTCGTCTTTGCGTCACCTCGTCTTTGCGTCACCTCGTCTTTGCGTCACCTCGTCTTTGCGTCACCTCGTCTTTGCGTCACCTCGTCTTTGCGTCACCTCGTCTTTGCGTCACCTCGTCTTTGCGTCACCTCGTCTTTGCGTCACCTCGTCTTTGCGTCACCTCGTCTTTGCGTCACCTCGTCTTTGCGTCACCTCGTCTTTGCGTCACCTCGTCTTTGCGTCACCTCGTCTTTGCGTCACCTCGTCTTTGCGTCACCTCGTCTTTGCGTCACCTCGTCTTTGCGTCACCTCGTCTTTGCGTCACCTCGTCTTTGCGTCACCTCGTCTTTGCGTCACCTCGTCTTTGCGTCACCTCGTCTTTGCGTCACCTCGTCTTTGCGTCACCTCGTCTTTGCGTCACCTCGTCTTTGCGTCACCTCGTCTTTGCGTCACCTCGTCTTTGCGTCACCTCGTCTTTGCGTCACCTCGTCTTTGCGTCACCTCGTCTTTGCGTCACCTCGTCTTTGCGTCACCTCGTCTTTGCGTCACCTCGTCTTTGCGTCACCTCGTCTTTGCGTCACCTCGTCTTTGCGTCACCTCGTCTTTGCGTCACCTCGTCTTTGCGTCACCTCGTCTTTGCGTCACCTCGTCTTTGCGTCACCTCGTCTTTGCGTCACCTCGTCTTTGCGTCACCTCGTCTTTGCGTCACCTCGTCTTTGCGTCACCTCGTCTTTGCGTCACCTCGTCTTTGCGTCACCTCGTCTTTGCGTCACCTCGTCTTTGCGTCACCTCGTCTTTGCGTCACCTCGTCTTTGCGTCACCTCGTCTTTGCGTCACCTCGTCTTTGCGTCACCTCGTCTTTGCGTCACCTCGTCTTTGCGTCACCTCGTCTTTGCGTCACCTCGTCTTTGCGTCACCTCGTCTTTGCGTCACCTCGTCTTTGCGTCACCTCGTCTTTGCGTCACCTCGTCTTTGCGTCACCTCGTCTTTGCGTCACCTCGTCTTTGCGTCACCTCGTCTTTGCGTCACCTCGTCTTTGCGTCACCTCGTCTTTGCGTCACCTCGTCTTTGCGTCACCTCGTCTTTGCGTCACCTCGTCTTTGCGTCACCTCGTCTTTGCGTCACCTCGTCTTTGCGTCACCTCGTCTTTGCGTCACCTCGTCTTTGCGTCACCTCGTCTTTGCGTCACCTCGTCTTTGCGTCACCTCGTCTTTGCGTCACCTCGTCTTTGCGTCACCTCGTCTTTGCGTCACCTCGTCTTTGCGTCACCTCGTCTTTGCGTCACCTCGTCTTTGCGTCACCTCGTCTTTGCGTCACCTCGTCTTTGCGTCACCTCGTCTTTGCGTCACCTCGTCTTTGCGTCACCTCGTCTTTGCGTCACCTCGTCTTTGCGTCACCTCGTCTTTGCGTCACCTCGTCTTTGCGTCACCTCGTCTTTGCGTCACCTCGTCTTTGCGTCACCTCGTCTTTGCGTCACCTCGTCTTTGCGTCACCTCGTCTTTGCGTCACCTCGTCTTTGCGTCACCTCGTCTTTGCGTCACCTCGTCTTTGCGTCACCTCGTCTTTGCGTCACCTCGTCTTTGCGTCACCTCGTCTTTGCGTCACCTCGTCTTTGCGTCACCTCGTCTTTGCGTCACCTCGTCTTTGCGTCACCTCGTCTTTGCGTCACCTCGTCTTTGCGTCACCTCGTCTTTGCGTCACCTCGTCTTTGCGTCACCTCGTCTTTGCGTCACCTCGTCTTTGCGTCACCTCGTCTTTGCGTCACCTCGTCTTTGCGTCACCTCGTCTTTGCGTCACCTCGTCTTTGCGTCACCTCGTCTTTGCGTCACCTCGTCTTTGCGTCACCTCGTCTTTGCGTCACCTCGTCTTTGCGTCACCTCGTCTTTGCGTCACCTCGTCTTTGCGTCACCTCGTCTTTGCGTCACCTCGTCTTTGCGTCACCTCGTCTTTGCGTCACCTCGTCTTTGCGTCACCTCGTCTTTGCGTCACCTCGTCTTTGCGTCACCTCGTCTTTGCGTCACCTCGTCTTTGCGTCACCTCGTCTTTGCGTCACCTCGTCTTTGCGTCACCTCGTCTTTGCGTCACCTCGTCTTTGCGTCACCTCGTCTTTGCGTCACCTCGTCTTTGCGTCACCTCGTCTTTGCGTCACCTCGTCTTTGCGTCACCTCGTCTTTGCGTCACCTCGTCTTTGCGTCACCTCGTCTTTGCGTCACCTCGTCTTTGCGTCACCTCGTCTTTGCGTCACCTCGTCTTTGCGTCACCTCGTCTTTGCGTCACCTCGTCTTTGCGTCACCTCGTCTTTGCGTCACCTCGTCTTTGCGTCACCTCGTCTTTGCGTCACCTCGTCTTTGCGTCACCTCGTCTTTGCGTCACCTCGTCTTTGCGTCACCTCGTCTTTGCGTCACCTCGTCTTTGCGTCACCTCGTCTTTGCGTCACCTCGTCTTTGCGTCACCTCGTCTTTGCGTCACCTCGTCTTTGCGTCACCTCGTCTTTGCGTCACCTCGTCTTTGCGTCACCTCGTCTTTGCGTCACCTCGTCTTTGCGTCACCTCGTCTTTGCGTCACCTCGTCTTTGCGTCACCTCGTCTTTGCGTCACCTCGTCTTTGCGTCACCTCGTCTTTGCGTCACCTCGTCTTTGCGTCACCTCGTCTTTGCGTCACCTCGTCTTTGCGTCACCTCGTCTTTGCGTCACCTCGTCTTTGCGTCACCTCGTCTTTGCGTCACCTCGTCTTTGCGTCACCTCGTCTTTGCGTCACCTCGTCTTTGCGTCACCTCGTCTTTGCGTCACCTCGTCTTTGCGTCACCTCGTCTTTGCGTCACCTCGTCTTTGCGTCACCTCGTCTTTGCGTCACCTCGTCTTTGCGTCACCTCGTCTTTGCGTCACCTCGTCTTTGCGTCACCTCGTCTTTGCGTCACCTCGTCTTTGCGTCACCTCGTCTTTGCGTCACCTCGTCTTTGCGTCACCTCGTCTTTGCGTCACCTCGTCTTTGCGTCACCTCGTCTTTGCGTCACCTCGTCTTTGCGTCACCTCGTCTTTGCGTCACCTCGTCTTTGCGTCACCTCGTCTTTGCGTCACCTCGTCTTTGCGTCACCTCGTCTTTGCGTCACCTCGTCTTTGCGTCACCTCGTCTTTGCGTCACCTCGTCTTTGCGTCACCTCGTCTTTGCGTCACCTCGTCTTTGCGTCACCTCGTCTTTGCGTCACCTCGTCTTTGCGTCACCTCGTCTTTGCGTCACCTCGTCTTTGCGTCACCTCGTCTTTGCGTCACCTCGTCTTTGCGTCACCTCGTCTTTGCGTCACCTCGTCTTTGCGTCACCTCGTCTTTGCGTCACCTCGTCTTTGCGTCACCTCGTCTTTGCGTCACCTCGTCTTTGCGTCACCTCGTCTTTGCGTCACCTCGTCTTTGCGTCACCTCGTCTTTGCGTCACCTCGTCTTTGCGTCACCTCGTCTTTGCGTCACCTCGTCTTTGCGTCACCTCGTCTTTGCGTCACCTCGTCTTTGCGTCACCTCGTCTTTGCGTCACCTCGTCTTTGCGTCACCTCGTCTTTGCGTCACCTCGTCTTTGCGTCACCTCGTCTTTGCGTCACCTCGTCTTTGCGTCACCTCGTCTTTGCGTCACCTCGTCTTTGCGTCACCTCGTCTTTGCGTCACCTCGTCTTTGCGTCACCTCGTCTTTGCGTCACCTCGTCTTTGCGTCACCTCGTCTTTGCGTCACCTCGTCTTTGCGTCACCTCGTCTTTGCGTCACCTCGTCTTTGCGTCACCTCGTCTTTGCGTCACCTCGTCTTTGCGTCACCTCGTCTTTGCGTCACCTCGTCTTTGCGTCACCTCGTCTTTGCGTCACCTCGTCTTTGCGTCACCTCGTCTTTGCGTCACCTCGTCTTTGCGTCACCTCGTCTTTGCGTCACCTCGTCTTTGCGTCACCTCGTCTTTGCGTCACCTCGTCTTTGCGTCACCTCGTCTTTGCGTCACCTCGTCTTTGCGTCACCTCGTCTTTGCGTCACCTCGTCTTTGCGTCACCTCGTCTTTGCGTCACCTCGTCTTTGCGTCACCTCGTCTTTGCGTCACCTCGTCTTTGCGTCACCTCGTCTTTGCGTCACCTCGTCTTTGCGTCACCTCGTCTTTGCGTCACCTCGTCTTTGCGTCACCTCGTCTTTGCGTCACCTCGTCTTTGCGTCACCTCGTCTTTGCGTCACCTCGTCTTTGCGTCACCTCGTCTTTGCGTCACCTCGTCTTTGCGTCACCTCGTCTTTGCGTCACCTCGTCTTTGCGTCACCTCGTCTTTGCGTCACCTCGTCTTTGCGTCACCTCGTCTTTGCGTCACCTCGTCTTTGCGTCACCTCGTCTTTGCGTCACCTCGTCTTTGCGTCACCTCGTCTTTGCGTCACCTCGTCTTTGCGTCACCTCGTCTTTGCGTCACCTCGTCTTTGCGTCACCTCGTCTTTGCGTCACCTCGTCTTTGCGTCACCTCGTCTTTGCGTCACCTCGTCTTTGCGTCACCTCGTCTTTGCGTCACCTCGTCTTTGCGTCACCTCGTCTTTGCGTCACCTCGTCTTTGCGTCACCTCGTCTTTGCGTCACCTCGTCTTTGCGTCACCTCGTCTTTGCGTCACCTCGTCTTTGCGTCACCTCGTCTTTGCGTCACCTCGTCTTTGCGTCACCTCGTCTTTGCGTCACCTCGTCTTTGCGTCACCTCGTCTTTGCGTCACCTCGTCTTTGCGTCACCTCGTCTTTGCGTCACCTCGTCTTTGCGTCACCTCGTCTTTGCGTCACCTCGTCTTTGCGTCACCTCGTCTTTGCGTCACCTCGTCTTTGCGTCACCTCGTCTTTGCGTCACCTCGTCTTTGCGTCACCTCGTCTTTGCGTCACCTCGTCTTTGCGTCACCTCGTCTTTGCGTCACCTCGTCTTTGCGTCACCTCGTCTTTGCGTCACCTCGTCTTTGCGTCACCTCGTCTTTGCGTCACCTCGTCTTTGCGTCACCTCGTCTTTGCGTCACCTCGTCTTTGCGTCACCTCGTCTTTGCGTCACCTCGTCTTTGCGTCACCTCGTCTTTGCGTCACCTCGTCTTTGCGTCACCTCGTCTTTGCGTCACCTCGTCTTTGCGTCACCTCGTCTTTGCGTCACCTCGTCTTTGCGTCACCTCGTCTTTGCGTCACCTCGTCTTTGCGTCACCTCGTCTTTGCGTCACCTCGTCTTTGCGTCACCTCGTCTTTGCGTCACCTCGTCTTTGCGTCACCTCGTCTTTGCGTCACCTCGTCTTTGCGTCACCTCGTCTTTGCGTCACCTCGTCTTTGCGTCACCTCGTCTTTGCGTCACCTCGTCTTTGCGTCACCTCGTCTTTGCGTCACCTCGTCTTTGCGTCACCTCGTCTTTGCGTCACCTCGTCTTTGCGTCACCTCGTCTTTGCGTCACCTCGTCTTTGCGTCACCTCGTCTTTGCGTCACCTCGTCTTTGCGTCACCTCGTCTTTGCGTCACCTCGTCTTTGCGTCACCTCGTCTTTGCGTCACCTCGTCTTTGCGTCACCTCGTCTTTGCGTCACCTCGTCTTTGCGTCACCTCGTCTTTGCGTCACCTCGTCTTTGCGTCACCTCGTCTTTGCGTCACCTCGTCTTTGCGTCACCTCGTCTTTGCGTCACCTCGTCTTTGCGTCACCTCGTCTTTGCGTCACCTCGTCTTTGCGTCACCTCGTCTTTGCGTCACCTCGTCTTTGCGTCACCTCGTCTTTGCGTCACCTCGTCTTTGCGTCACCTCGTCTTTGCGTCACCTCGTCTTTGCGTCACCTCGTCTTTGCGTCACCTCGTCTTTGCGTCACCTCGTCTTTGCGTCACCTCGTCTTTGCGTCACCTCGTCTTTGCGTCACCTCGTCTTTGCGTCACCTCGTCTTTGCGTCACCTCGTCTTTGCGTCACCTCGTCTTTGCGTCACCTCGTCTTTGCGTCACCTCGTCTTTGCGTCACCTCGTCTTTGCGTCACCTCGTCTTTGCGTCACCTCGTCTTTGCGTCACCTCGTCTTTGCGTCACCTCGTCTTTGCGTCACCTCGTCTTTGCGTCACCTCGTCTTTGCGTCACCTCGTCTTTGCGTCACCTCGTCTTTGCGTCACCTCGTCTTTGCGTCACCTCGTCTTTGCGTCACCTCGTCTTTGCGTCACCTCGTCTTTGCGTCACCTCGTCTTTGCGTCACCTCGTCTTTGCGTCACCTCGTCTTTGCGTCACCTCGTCTTTGCGTCACCTCGTCTTTGCGTCACCTCGTCTTTGCGTCACCTCGTCTTTGCGTCACCTCGTCTTTGCGTCACCTCGTCTTTGCGTCACCTCGTCTTTGCGTCACCTCGTCTTTGCGTCACCTCGTCTTTGCGTCACCTCGTCTTTGCGTCACCTCGTCTTTGCGTCACCTCGTCTTTGCGTCACCTCGTCTTTGCGTCACCTCGTCTTTGCGTCACCTCGTCTTTGCGTCACCTCGTCTTTGCGTCACCTCGTCTTTGCGTCACCTCGTCTTTGCGTCACCTCGTCTTTGCGTCACCTCGTCTTTGCGTCACCTCGTCTTTGCGTCACCTCGTCTTTGCGTCACCTCGTCTTTGCGTCACCTCGTCTTTGCGTCACCTCGTCTTTGCGTCACCTCGTCTTTGCGTCACCTCGTCTTTGCGTCACCTCGTCTTTGCGTCACCTCGTCTTTGCGTCACCTCGTCTTTGCGTCACCTCGTCTTTGCGTCACCTCGTCTTTGCGTCACCTCGTCTTTGCGTCACCTCGTCTTTGCGTCACCTCGTCTTTGCGTCACCTCGTCTTTGCGTCACCTCGTCTTTGCGTCACCTCGTCTTTGCGTCACCTCGTCTTTGCGTCACCTCGTCTTTGCGTCACCTCGTCTTTGCGTCACCTCGTCTTTGCGTCACCTCGTCTTTGCGTCACCTCGTCTTTGCGTCACCTCGTCTTTGCGTCACCTCGTCTTTGCGTCACCTCGTCTTTGCGTCACCTCGTCTTTGCGTCACCTCGTCTTTGCGTCACCTCGTCTTTGCGTCACCTCGTCTTTGCGTCACCTCGTCTTTGCGTCACCTCGTCTTTGCGTCACCTCGTCTTTGCGTCACCTCGTCTTTGCGTCACCTCGTCTTTGCGTCACCTCGTCTTTGCGTCACCTCGTCTTTGCGTCACCTCGTCTTTGCGTCACCTCGTCTTTGCGTCACCTCGTCTTTGCGTCACCTCGTCTTTGCGTCACCTCGTCTTTGCGTCACCTCGTCTTTGCGTCACCTCGTCTTTGCGTCACCTCGTCTTTGCGTCACCTCGTCTTTGCGTCACCTCGTCTTTGCGTCACCTCGTCTTTGCGTCACCTCGTCTTTGCGTCACCTCGTCTTTGCGTCACCTCGTCTTTGCGTCACCTCGTCTTTGCGTCACCTCGTCTTTGCGTCACCTCGTCTTTGCGTCACCTCGTCTTTGCGTCACCTCGTCTTTGCGTCACCTCGTCTTTGCGTCACCTCGTCTTTGCGTCACCTCGTCTTTGCGTCACCTCGTCTTTGCGTCACCTCGTCTTTGCGTCACCTCGTCTTTGCGTCACCTCGTCTTTGCGTCACCTCGTCTTTGCGTCACCTCGTCTTTGCGTCACCTCGTCTTTGCGTCACCTCGTCTTTGCGTCACCTCGTCTTTGCGTCACCTCGTCTTTGCGTCACCTCGTCTTTGCGTCACCTCGTCTTTGCGTCACCTCGTCTTTGCGTCACCTCGTCTTTGCGTCACCTCGTCTTTGCGTCACCTCGTCTTTGCGTCACCTCGTCTTTGCGTCACCTCGTCTTTGCGTCACCTCGTCTTTGCGTCACCTCGTCTTTGCGTCACCTCGTCTTTGCGTCACCTCGTCTTTGCGTCACCTCGTCTTTGCGTCACCTCGTCTTTGCGTCACCTCGTCTTTGCGTCACCTCGTCTTTGCGTCACCTCGTCTTTGCGTCACCTCGTCTTTGCGTCACCTCGTCTTTGCGTCACCTCGTCTTTGCGTCACCTCGTCTTTGCGTCACCTCGTCTTTGCGTCACCTCGTCTTTGCGTCACCTCGTCTTTGCGTCACCTCGTCTTTGCGTCACCTCGTCTTTGCGTCACCTCGTCTTTGCGTCACCTCGTCTTTGCGTCACCTCGTCTTTGCGTCACCTCGTCTTTGCGTCACCTCGTCTTTGCGTCACCTCGTCTTTGCGTCACCTCGTCTTTGCGTCACCTCGTCTTTGCGTCACCTCGTCTTTGCGTCACCTCGTCTTTGCGTCACCTCGTCTTTGCGTCACCTCGTCTTTGCGTCACCTCGTCTTTGCGTCACCTCGTCTTTGCGTCACCTCGTCTTTGCGTCACCTCGTCTTTGCGTCACCTCGTCTTTGCGTCACCTCGTCTTTGCGTCACCTCGTCTTTGCGTCACCTCGTCTTTGCGTCACCTCGTCTTTGCGTCACCTCGTCTTTGCGTCACCTCGTCTTTGCGTCACCTCGTCTTTGCGTCACCTCGTCTTTGCGTCACCTCGTCTTTGCGTCACCTCGTCTTTGCGTCACCTCGTCTTTGCGTCACCTCGTCTTTGCGTCACCTCGTCTTTGCGTCACCTCGTCTTTGCGTCACCTCGTCTTTGCGTCACCTCGTCTTTGCGTCACCTCGTCTTTGCGTCACCTCGTCTTTGCGTCACCTCGTCTTTGCGTCACCTCGTCTTTGCGTCACCTCGTCTTTGCGTCACCTCGTCTTTGCGTCACCTCGTCTTTGCGTCACCTCGTCTTTGCGTCACCTCGTCTTTGCGTCACCTCGTCTTTGCGTCACCTCGTCTTTGCGTCACCTCGTCTTTGCGTCACCTCGTCTTTGCGTCACCTCGTCTTTGCGTCACCTCGTCTTTGCGTCACCTCGTCTTTGCGTCACCTCGTCTTTGCGTCACCTCGTCTTTGCGTCACCTCGTCTTTGCGTCACCTCGTCTTTGCGTCACCTCGTCTTTGCGTCACCTCGTCTTTGCGTCACCTCGTCTTTGCGTCACCTCGTCTTTGCGTCACCTCGTCTTTGCGTCACCTCGTCTTTGCGTCACCTCGTCTTTGCGTCACCTCGTCTTTGCGTCACCTCGTCTTTGCGTCACCTCGTCTTTGCGTCACCTCGTCTTTGCGTCACCTCGTCTTTGCGTCACCTCGTCTTTGCGTCACCTCGTCTTTGCGTCACCTCGTCTTTGCGTCACCTCGTCTTTGCGTCACCTCGTCTTTGCGTCACCTCGTCTTTGCGTCACCTCGTCTTTGCGTCACCTCGTCTTTGCGTCACCTCGTCTTTGCGTCACCTCGTCTTTGCGTCACCTCGTCTTTGCGTCACCTCGTCTTTGCGTCACCTCGTCTTTGCGTCACCTCGTCTTTGCGTCACCTCGTCTTTGCGTCACCTCGTCTTTGCGTCACCTCGTCTTTGCGTCACCTCGTCTTTGCGTCACCTCGTCTTTGCGTCACCTCGTCTTTGCGTCACCTCGTCTTTGCGTCACCTCGTCTTTGCGTCACCTCGTCTTTGCGTCACCTCGTCTTTGCGTCACCTCGTCTTTGCGTCACCTCGTCTTTGCGTCACCTCGTCTTTGCGTCACCTCGTCTTTGCGTCACCTCGTCTTTGCGTCACCTCGTCTTTGCGTCACCTCGTCTTTGCGTCACCTCGTCTTTGCGTCACCTCGTCTTTGCGTCACCTCGTCTTTGCGTCACCTCGTCTTTGCGTCACCTCGTCTTTGCGTCACCTCGTCTTTGCGTCACCTCGTCTTTGCGTCACCTCGTCTTTGCGTCACCTCGTCTTTGCGTCACCTCGTCTTTGCGTCACCTCGTCTTTGCGTCACCTCGTCTTTGCGTCACCTCGTCTTTGCGTCACCTCGTCTTTGCGTCACCTCGTCTTTGCGTCACCTCGTCTTTGCGTCACCTCGTCTTTGCGTCACCTCGTCTTTGCGTCACCTCGTCTTTGCGTCACCTCGTCTTTGCGTCACCTCGTCTTTGCGTCACCTCGTCTTTGCGTCACCTCGTCTTTGCGTCACCTCGTCTTTGCGTCACCTCGTCTTTGCGTCACCTCGTCTTTGCGTCACCTCGTCTTTGCGTCACCTCGTCTTTGCGTCACCTCGTCTTTGCGTCACCTCGTCTTTGCGTCACCTCGTCTTTGCGTCACCTCGTCTTTGCGTCACCTCGTCTTTGCGTCACCTCGTCTTTGCGTCACCTCGTCTTTGCGTCACCTCGTCTTTGCGTCACCTCGTCTTTGCGTCACCTCGTCTTTGCGTCACCTCGTCTTTGCGTCACCTCGTCTTTGCGTCACCTCGTCTTTGCGTCACCTCGTCTTTGCGTCACCTCGTCTTTGCGTCACCTCGTCTTTGCGTCACCTCGTCTTTGCGTCACCTCGTCTTTGCGTCACCTCGTCTTTGCGTCACCTCGTCTTTGCGTCACCTCGTCTTTGCGTCACCTCGTCTTTGCGTCACCTCGTCTTTGCGTCACCTCGTCTTTGCGTCACCTCGTCTTTGCGTCACCTCGTCTTTGCGTCACCTCGTCTTTGCGTCACCTCGTCTTTGCGTCACCTCGTCTTTGCGTCACCTCGTCTTTGCGTCACCTCGTCTTTGCGTCACCTCGTCTTTGCGTCACCTCGTCTTTGCGTCACCTCGTCTTTGCGTCACCTCGTCTTTGCGTCACCTCGTCTTTGCGTCACCTCGTCTTTGCGTCACCTCGTCTTTGCGTCAACCTCGTCTTTGCGTCACCTCGTCTTTGCGTCACCTCGTCTTTGCGTCACCTCGTCTTTGCGTCACCTCGTCTTTGCGTCACCTCGTCTTAGCGTCACCTCGTCTTTGCGTCACCTCGTCTTTGCGTCACCTCGTCTTTGCGTCACCTCGTCTTTGCGTCACCTCGTCTTTGCGTCACCTCGTCTTTGCGTCACCTCGTCTTTGCGTCACCTCGTCTTGCGTCACCTCTGTCTTTGCGTCACCTCGTCTTTGCGTCACCTCGTCTTTGCGTCACCTCGTCTTTGCGTCACCTCGTCTTTGCGTCACCTCGTCTTTGCGTCCCCTCGTCTTTGCGTCACCTCGTCTTTGCGTCACCTTGTCTTTGGCGTCACTCGTCTTTGCGTCACCTCGTCTTTGCGTTCACCTCGTCTTTGCGTCACCTCGTCTTTGCGTCACCCTCGTCTTTGCGTCACCTCGTCTTTGCGTCACCTGTCTTTGCGTCACCTCGTCTTTGTCGTCACCTCGTCTTTGCGTCACCTCGTCTTTGCGTCACCTCGTCTTTGGTCACCTCGTCTTTGCGTCCACCTCGTCTTTGCGTCACCTCGTCTTTGGTCACCTCGTCTTTGCGTCACCTCGTCTTTTGCGTCACCTCGTCTTAGCGTCACCTCGTCTTTGCGTCACCTCGTCTTTGCGTCACCTCGTCTTTGCGTCACCTCGTCTTTGCGTCACCTCGTCTTTGCGTCACCTCGTCTTTGGTCACCTCGTCTTTGCGTCACCTCGTCTTTGCGTCACCTCGTCTTTGCGTCACCTGTCTTTGCGTCACCTCGTCTTTGCGTCACTCGTCTTTGCGTCACCTCGTCTTTGGTCACCTGACTTTGCGTCACTCGTCTTTGGTCACCTCGTCTTTGCGTCACCTCGTCTTTGCGTCACCTCGTCTTTGCGTCACCTCGTCTTTGCGTCACTCGTCTTTGCGTCACCCTCGTCTTTGCGTCACTCGTCTTTGCGTCACCTCGTCTTTGCGTCACCTCGTCTTTGCGTCACCTCGTCTTTGCGTCACCTCGTCTTTGCGTCACCTCGTCTTAGCGTCACCTCGTCTTTGCGTCACTCGTCTTTGCGTCACCTCGTCTTGCGTCACCTCGTCTTTGCGTCACCTCGTCTTTGCGTCACCTCGTCTTTGCGTCACCTCGTCTTTGCGTCACCTCGTCTTTGCGTCACCTCGTCTTTGCGTCACCTCGTCTTTGCGTCACCTCGTCTTTGCGTCACCTCGTCTTTGCGTTCACCTCGTCTTGCGTCACCTCGTCTTTGCGTCACCTCGTCTTTGCGTCACCTCGTCTTTGCGTCACCTGTCTTTGCGTCACCTCGTCTTTGCGTCACCTCGTCTTTGCGTCACCCTCGTCTTTGCGTCACCTCGTCTTTGCGTCACCTCGTCTTTGCGTCACCTCGTCTTTGCGTCACCTCGTCTTTGCGTCACCTCGTCTTTGCGTCACCTCGTCTTTGCGTCACCTCGTCTTTGCGTCACCTCGTCTTTGCGTTCACCTCGTCTTTGCGTACCTCGTCTTTGCGTCACCTCGTCTTTGCGTCACCTCGTCTTTGCGTCACCTCGTCTTTGCGTCACCTCGTCTTTGCGTCACCTCGTCTTTGCGTCACCTCGTCTTGCGTTCACCTCGTCTTTGCGTCACTCGTCTTTGCGTCACCTCGTCTTTGCGTCACCTCGACTTTGCGTCACCTCGTCTTTGCGTCACCTCGTCTTCTGCGTCACCTCGTCTTTGCGTCACCTCGTCCTTTGCGTCACCTCGTCTTGCGTCACTCGTCTTTGGCGTCACCTCGTCTTTGCGTCACTCGTCTTTGCGTCACCTCGTCTTTGCGTCACCTCGTCTTTGAGTCACCTCGTCTTTGCGTCACCTCGTCTTTGCGTCACCTCGTCTTTGCGTCACCTCGTCTTTGCGTCACTCGTCTTTGCGTCACCTCGTCTTTGCGTCACTCGTCTTTGCGTCACTCGTCTTTGCGTCACCTCGTCTTTGCGTCACCTCGTCTTTGCGTCACTCGTCTTTGCGTCACCTCGTCTTTGCGTCACCTCGTCTTTGCGTCACCTCGTCTTTGCGTCACTCGTCTCTTGCGTCACTGTCTTTGCGTCACCTCGTCTTTGCGTCACCTCGTCTTTGCGTCACCTCGTCTTTGGTCACCTCGTCTTTGCGTCACCTCGTCTTTGCGTCACCTGTCTTTGGTCACCTCGTCTCTTTGCGTCACCTCGTCTTTGCGTCACCTCGTCTTTGCGTCACCTCGTCTTTGCGTCACCTCGTCTTTGCGTCACCTCGTCTTTGCGTCACCTCGTCTTTGCGTCACCTCGTCTTTGCGTCACCTCGTCTTTGCGTCACCTCGTCTTTGCGTCACTCGTCTTTGCGTCACCTCGTCTTTGCGTCACCTCGTCTTTGCGTCACCTCGTCTTTGCGTCACCTCGTCTTTGCGTCACCTCGGTCTTTGCGTCACCTCGTCTTTGCGTCACCTCGTCTTTGCGTCACCTCGTCTTTGCGTCACCTCGTCTTTGCGTCACCTCGTCTTTGCGTCACCTCGTCTTTGCGTCACCTCGTCTCTTGCGTCACCTCGTCTTTGCGTCACCTCGTCTTTGCGTCACCTCGTCTTTGCGTCACCTCGTCTTTGCGTCACCTCGTCTTTGCGTCACCCTCGTCTTTGCGTCACCTCGTCTTTGCGTCACCTCGTCTTTGCGTCACCTCGTCTTTGCGTCACCTCGTCTTTGCGTCACCTCGTCTTGCGTCACCTCGTCTTTGCGTCACCTCGTCTTTGCGTCACCTCGTCTTTGCGTCACCTCGTCTTTGCGTCACCTCGTCTTTGCGTCACCTCGTCTTTGCGTCACCTCGTCTTTGCGTCACCTCGTCTTTGCGTCACCTCGTCTTTGCGTCACCTCGTCTTTGCGTCACCTCGTCTTTGCGTCACCTCGTCTTTGCGTCACCTCGTCTTTGCGTCACCTCGTCTTTGCGTCACCTCGTCTTTGCGTCACCTCGTCTTTGCGTCACCTCGTCTTTGCGTCACCTCGTCTTTGCGTCACCTCGTCTTTGCGTCACCTCGTCTCTTGCGTCACCTCGTCTTTGCGTCACCTCGTCTTTGCGTCACCTCGTCTTTGCGTCACTCGTCTTTGCGTCACCTCGTCTTTGCGTCACCCTCGTCTTTGCGTCACCTCGTCTTTGCGTCACCTCGTCTTTGCGTCACCTCGTCTTTGCGTCACCTCGTCTTTGCGTCACCTCGTCTTTGCGTCACCTCGTCTTTGCGTCACCTCGTCTTTGCGTCACCTCGTCTTTGCGTCACCTCGTCTTTGCGTCACCTCGTCTTTGCGTCACCTCGTCTTTGCGTCACCTCGTCTTTGCGTCACCTCGTCTTTGCGTCACCTCGTCTTTGCGTCACCTCGTCTTTGCGTCACCTCGTCTTTGCGTCACCTCGTCTTTGCGTCACCTCGTCTTTGCGTCACCTCGTCTTTGCGTCACCTCGTCTTTGCGTCACCTCGTCTTTGCGTCACCTCGTCTTTGCGTCACCTCGTCTTTGCGTCACCTCGTCTTTGCGTCACCTCGTCTTTGCGTCACCTCGTCTTTGCGTCACCTCGTCTTTGCGTCACCTCGTCTTTGCGTCACCTCGTCTTTGCGTCACCTCGTCTTTGCGTCACCTCGTCTTTGCGTCACCTCGTTCTTTGCGTCACTCGTCTTTGCGTCACCTCGTCTTTGCGTCACCTCGTCTTTGCGTCACCTCGTCTTTGCGTCACCTCGTCTTTGCGTCACCTCGTCTTTGCGTCACCTCGTCTTTGCGTCACCTCGTCTTTGCGTCACCTCGTCTTTGCGTCACCTCGTCTTTGCGTCACCTCGTCTTTGCGTCACCTCGTCTTTGCGTCACCTCGTCTTTGCGTCACCTCGTCTTTGCGTCACCTCGTCTTTGCGTCACCTCGTCTTTGCGTCACCTCGTCTTTGCGTCACCTCGTCTTTGCGTCACCTCGTCTTTGCGTCACCTCGTCTTTGCGTCACCTCGTCTTTGCGTCACCTCGTCTTTGCGTCACCTCGTCTTTGCGTCACCTCGTCTTTGCGTCACCTCGTCTTTGCGTCACCTCGTCTTTGCGTCACCTCGTCTTTGCGTCACCTCGTCTTTGCGTCACCTCGTCTTTGCGTCACCTCGTCTTTGCGTCACCTCGTCTTTGCGTCACCTCGTCTTTGCGTCACCTCGTCTTTGCGTCACCTCGTCTTTGCGTCACCTCGTCTTTGCGTCACCTCGTCTTTGCGTCACCTCGTCTTTGCGTCACCTCGTCTTTGCGTCACCTCGTCTTTGCGTCACCTCGTCTTTGCGTCACCTCGTCTTTGCGTCACCTCGTCTTTGCGTCACCTCGTCTTTGCGTCACCTCGTCTTTGCGTCACCTCGTCTTTGCGTCACCTCGTCTTTGCGTCACCTCGTCTTTGCGTCACCTCGTCTTTGCGTCACCTCGTCTTTGCGTCACCTCGTCTTTGCGTCACCTCGTCTTTGCGTCACCTCGTCTTTGCGTCACCTCGTCTTTGCGTCACCTCGTCTTTGCGTCACCTCGTCTTTGCGTCACCTCGTCCTTTGCGTCACCTCGTCTTTGCGTCACCTCGTCTTTGCGTCACCTCGTCTTTGCGTCACCTCGTCTTTGCGTCACCTCGTCTTTGCGTCACCTCGTCTTTGCGTCACCTCGTCTTTGCGTCACCTCGTCTTTGCGTCACCCTCGTCTTTGCGTCACCTCGTCTTTGCGTCACCTCGTCTTTGCGTCACCTCGTCTTTGCGTCACCTCGTCTTTGCGTCACCTCGTCTTTGCGTCACCTCGTCTTTGCGTCACCTCGTCTTTGCGTCACCTCGTCTTTGCGTCACCTCGTCTTTGCGTCACCTCGTCTTTGCGTCACCTCGTCTTTGCGTCACCTCGTCTTTGCGTCACCTCGTCTTTGCGTCACCTCGTCTTTGCGTCACCTCGTCTTTGCGTCACCTCGTCTTTGCGTCACCTCGTCTTTGCGTCACCTCGTCTTTGCGTCACCTCGTCTTTGCGTCACCTCGTCTTTGCGTCACCTCGTCTTTGCGTCACCTCGTCTTTGCGTCACCTCGTCTTTGCGTCACCTCGTCTTTGCGTCACCTCGTCTTTGCGTCACCTCGTCTTTGCGTCACCTCGTCTTTGCGTCACCTCGTCTTTGCGTCACCTCGTCTTTGCGTCACCTCGTCTTTGCGTCACCTCGTCTTTGCGTCACCTCGTCTTTGCGTCACCTCGTCTTTGCGTCACCTCGTCTTTGCGTCACCTCGTCTTTGCGTCACCTCGTCTTTGCGTCACCTCGTCTTTGCGTCACCTCGTCTTTGCGTCACCTCGTCTTTGCGTCACCTCGTCTTTGCGTCACCTCGTCTTTGCGTCACCTCGTCTTTGCGTCACCTCGTCTTTGCGTCACCTCGTCTTTGCGTCACCTCGTCTTTGCGTCACCTCGTCTTTGCGTCACCTCGTCTTTGCGTCACCTCGTCTTTGCGTCACCTCGTCTTTGCGTCACCTCGTCTTTGCGTCACCTCGTCTTTGCGTCACCTCGTCTTTGCGTCACCTCGTCTTTGCGTCACCTCGTCTTTGCGTCACCTCGTCTTTGCGTCACCTCGTCTTTGCGTCACCTCGTCTTTGCGTCACCTCGTCTTTGCGTCACCTCGTCTTTGCGTCACCTCGTCTTTGCGTCACCTCGTCTTTGCGTCACCTCGTCTTTGCGTCACCTCGTCTTTGCGTCACCTCGTCTTTGCGTCACCTCGTCTTTGCGTCACCTCGTCTTTGCGTCACCTCGTCTTTGCGTCACCTCGTCTTTGCGTCACCTCGTCTTTGCGTCACCTCGTCTTTGCGTCACCTCGTCTTTGCGTCACCTCGTCTTTGCGTCACCTCGTCTTTGCGTCACCTCGTCTTTGCGTCACCTCGTCTTTGCGTCACCTCGTCTTTGCGTCACCTCGTCTTTGCGTCACCTCGTCTTTGCGTCACCTCGTCTTTGCGTCACCTCGTCTTTGCGTCACCTCGTCTTTGCGTCACCTCGTCTTTGCGTCACCTCGTCTTTGCGTCACCTCGTCTTTGCGTCACCTCGTCTTTGCGTCACCTCGTCTTTGCGTCACCTCGTCTTTGCGTCACCTCGTCTTTGCGTCACCTCGTCTTTGCGTCACCTCGTCTTTGCGTCACCTCGTCTTTGCGTCACCTCGTCTTTGCGTCACCTCGTCTTTGCGTCACCTCGTCTTTGCGTCACCTCGTCTTTGCGTCACCTCGTCTTTGCGTCACCTCGTCTTTGCGTCACCTCGTCTTTGCGTCACCTCGTCTTTGCGTCACCTCGTCTTTGCGTCACCTCGTCTTTGCGTCACCTCGTCTTTGCGTCACCTCGTCTTTGCGTCACCTCGTCTTTGCGTCACCTCGTCTTTGCGTCACCTCGTCTTTGCGTCACCTCGTCTTTGCGTCACCTCGTCTTTGCGTCACCTCGTCTTTGCGTCACCTCGTCTTTGCGTCACCTCGTCTTTGCGTCACCTCGTCTTTGCGTCACCTCGTCTTTGCGTCACCTCGTCTTTGCGTCACCTCGTCTTTGCGTCACCTCGTCTTTGCGTCACCTCGTCTTTGCGTCACCTCGTCTTTGCGTCACCTCGTCTTTGCGTCACCTCGTCTTTGCGTCACCTCGTCTTTGCGTCACCTCGTCTTTGCGTCACCTCGTCTTTGCGTCACCTCGTCTTTGCGTCACCTCGTCTTTGCGTCACCTCGTCTTTGCGTCACCTCGTCTTTGCGTCACCTCGTCTTTGCGTCACCTCGTCTTTGCGTCACCTCGTCTTTGCGTCACCTCGTCTTTGCGTCACCTCGTCTTTGCGTCACCTCGTCTTTGCGTCACCTCGTCTTTGCGTCACCTCGTCTTTGCGTCACCTCGTCTTTGCGTCACCTCGTCTTTGCGTCACCTCGTCTTTGCGTCACCTCGTCTTTGCGTCACCTCGTCTTTGCGTCACCTCGTCTTTGCGTCACCTCGTCTTTGCGTCACCTCGTCTTTGCGTCACCTCGTCTTTGCGTCACCTCGTCTTTGCGTCACCTCGTCTTTGCGTCACCTCGTCTTTGCGTCACCTCGTCTTTGCGTCACCTCGTCTTTGCGTCACCTCGTCTTTGCGTCACCTCGTCTTTGCGTCACCTCGTCTTTGCGTCACCTCGTCTTTGCGTCACCTCGTCTTTGCGTCACCTCGTCTTTGCGTCACCTCGTCTTTGCGTCACCTCGTCTTTGCGTCACCTCGTCTTTGCGTCACCTCGTCTTTGCGTCACCTCGTCTTTGCGTCACCTCGTCTTTGCGTCACCTCGTCTTTGCGTCACCTCGTCTTTGCGTCACCTCGTCTTTGCGTCACCTCGTCTTTGCGTCACCTCGTCTTTGCGTCACCTCGTCTTTGCGTCACCTCGTCTTTGCGTCACCTCGTCTTTGCGTCACCTCGTCTTTGCGTCACCTCGTCTTTGCGTCACCTCGTCTTTGCGTCACCTCGTCTTTGCGTCACCTCGTCTTTGCGTCACCTCGTCTTTGCGTCACCTCGTCTTTGCGTCACCTCGTCTTTGCGTCACCTCGTCTTTGCGTCACCTCGTCTTTGCGTCACCTCGTCTTTGCGTCACCTCGTCTTTGCGTCACCTCGTCTTTGCGTCACCTCGTCTTTGCGTCACCTCGTCTTTGCGTCACCTCGTCTTTGCGTCACCTCGTCTTTGCGTCACCTCGTCTTTGCGTCACCTCGTCTTTGCGTCACCTCGTCTTTGCGTCACCTCGTCTTTGCGTCACCTCGTCTTTGCGTCACCTCGTCTTTGCGTCACCTCGTCTTTGCGTCACCTCGTCTTTGCGTCACCTCGTCTTTGCGTCACCTCGTCTTTGCGTCACCTCGTCTTTGCGTCACCTCGTCTTTGCGTCACCTCGTCTTTGCGTCACCTCGTCTTTGCGTCACCTCGTCTTTGCGTCACCTCGTCTTTGCGTCACCTCGTCTTTGCGTCACCTCGTCTTTGCGTCACCTCGTCTTTGCGTCACCTCGTCTTTGCGTCACCTCGTCTTTGCGTCACCTCGTCTTTGCGTCACCTCGTCTTTGCGTCACCTCGTCTTTGCGTCACCTCGTCTTTGCGTCACCTCGTCTTTGCGTCACCTCGTCTTTGCGTCACCTCGTCTTTGCGTCACCTCGTCTTTGCGTCACCTCGTCTTTGCGTCACCTCGTCTTTGCGTCACCTCGTCTTTGCGTCACCTCGTCTTTGCGTCACCTCGTCTTTGCGTCACCTCGTCTTTGCGTCACCTCGTCTTTGCGTCACCTCGTCTTTGCGTCACCTCGTCTTTGCGTCACCTCGTCTTTGCGTCACCTCGTCTTTGCGTCACCTCGTCTTTGCGTCACCTCGTCTTTGCGTCACCTCGTCTTTGCGTCACCTCGTCTTTGCGTCACCTCGTCTTTGCGTCACCTCGTCTTTGCGTCACCTCGTCTTTGCGTCACCTCGTCTTTGCGTCACCTCGTCTTTGCGTCACCTCGTCTTTGCGTCACCTCGTCTTTGCGTCACCTCGTCTTTGCGTCACCTCGTCTTTGCGTCACCTCGTCTTTGCGTCACCTCGTCTTTGCGTCACCTCGTCTTTGCGTCACCTCGTCTTTGCGTCACCTCGTCTTTGCGTCACCTCGTCTTTGCGTCACCTCGTCTTTGCGTCACCTCGTCTTTGCGTCACCTCGTCTTTGCGTCACCTCGTCTTTGCGTCACCTCGTCTTTGCGTCACCTCGTCTTTGCGTCACCTCGTCTTTGCGTCACCTCGTCTTTGCGTCACCTCGTCTTTGCGTCACCTCGTCTTTGCGTCACCTCGTCTTTGCGTCACCTCGTCTTTGCGTCACCTCGTCTTTGCGTCACCTCGTCTTTGCGTCACCTCGTCTTTGCGTCACCTCGTCTTTGCGTCACCTCGTCTTTGCGTCACCTCGTCTTTGCGTCACCTCGTCTTTGCGTCACCTCGTCTTTGCGTCACCTCGTCTTTGCGTCACCTCGTCTTTGCGTCACCTCGTCTTTGCGTCACCTCGTCTTTGCGTCACCTCGTCTTTGCGTCACCTCGTCTTTGCGTCACCTCGTCTTTGCGTCACCTCGTCTTTGCGTCACCTCGTCTTTGCGTCACCTCGTCTTTGCGTCACCTCGTCTTTGCGTCACCTCGTCTTTGCGTCACCTCGTCTTTGCGTCACCTCGTCTTTGCGTCACCTCGTCTTTGCGTCACCTCGTCTTTGCGTCACCTCGTCTTTGCGTCACCTCGTCTTTGCGTCACCTCGTCTTTGCGTCACCTCGTCTTTGCGTCACCTCGTCTTTGCGTCACCTCGTCTTTGCGTCACCTCGTCTTTGCGTCACCTCGTCTTTGCGTCACCTCGTCTTTGCGTCACCTCGTCTTTGCGTCACCTCGTCTTTGCGTCACCTCGTCTTTGCGTCACCTCGTCTTTGCGTCACCTCGTCTTTGCGTCACCTCGTCTTTGCGTCACCTCGTCTTTGCGTCACCTCGTCTTTGCGTCACCTCGTCTTTGCGTCACCTCGTCTTTGCGTCACCTCGTCTTTGCGTCACCTCGTCTTTGCGTCACCTCGTCTTTGCGTCACCTCGTCTTTGCGTCACCTCGTCTTTGCGTCACCTCGTCTTTGCGTCACCTCGTCTTTGCGTCACCTCGTCTTTGCGTCACCTCGTCTTTGCGTCACCTCGTCTTTGCGTCACCTCGTCTTTGCGTCACCTCGTCTTTGCGTCACCTCGTCTTTGCGTCACCTCGTCTTTGCGTCACCTCGTCTTTGCGTCACCTCGTCTTTGCGTCACCTCGTCTTTGCGTCACCTCGTCTTTGCGTCACCTCGTCTTTGCGTCACCTCGTCTTTGCGTCACCTCGTCTTTGCGTCACCTCGTCTTTGCGTCACCTCGTCTTTGCGTCACCTCGTCTTTGCGTCACCTCGTCTTTGCGTCACCTCGTCTTTGCGTCACCTCGTCTTTGCGTCACCTCGTCTTTGCGTCACCTCGTCTTTGCGTCACCTCGTCTTTGCGTCACCTCGTCTTTGCGTCACCTCGTCTTTGCGTCACCTCGTCTTTGCGTCACCTCGTCTTTGCGTCACCTCGTCTTTGCGTCACCTCGTCTTTGCGTCACCTCGTCTTTGCGTCACCTCGTCTTTGCGTCACCTCGTCTTTGCGTCACCTCGTCTTTGCGTCACCTCGTCTTTGCGTCACCTCGTCTTTGCGTCACCTCGTCTTTGCGTCACCTCGTCTTTGCGTCACCTCGTCTTTGCGTCACCTCGTCTTTGCGTCACCTCGTCTTTGCGTCACCTCGTCTTTGCGTCACCTCGTCTTTGCGTCACCTCGTCTTTGCGTCACCTCGTCTTTGCGTCACCTCGTCTTTGCGTCACCTCGTCTTTGCGTCACCTCGTCTTTGCGTCACCTCGTCTTTGCGTCACCTCGTCTTTGCGTCACCTCGTCTTTGCGTCACCTCGTCTTTGCGTCACCTCGTCTTTGCGTCACCTCGTCTTTGCGTCACCTCGTCTTTGCGTCACCTCGTCTTTGCGTCACCTCGTCTTTGCGTCACCTCGTCTTTGCGTCACCTCGTCTTTGCGTCACCTCGTCTTTGCGTCACCTCGTCTTTGCGTCACCTCGTCTTTGCGTCACCTCGTCTTTGCGTCACCTCGTCTTTGCGTCACCTCGTCTTTGCGTCACCTCGTCTTTGCGTCACCTCGTCTTTGCGTCACCTCGTCTTTGCGTCACCTCGTCTTTGCGTCACCTCGTCTTTGCGTCACCTCGTCTTTGCGTCACCTCGTCTTTGCGTCACCTCGTCTTTGCGTCACCTCGTCTTTGCGTCACCTCGTCTTTGCGTCACCTCGTCTTTGCGTCACCTCGTCTTTGCGTCACCTCGTCTTTGCGTCACCTCGTCTTTGCGTCACCTCGTCTTTGCGTCACCTCGTCTTTGCGTCACCTCGTCTTTGCGTCACCTCGTCTTTGCGTCACCTCGTCTTTGCGTCACCTCGTCTTTGCGTCACCTCGTCTTTGCGTCACCTCGTCTTTGCGTCACCTCGTCTTTGCGTCACCTCGTCTTTGCGTCACCTCGTCTTTGCGTCACCTCGTCTTTGCGTCACCTCGTCTTTGCGTCACCTCGTCTTTGCGTCACCTCGTCTTTGCGTCACCTCGTCTTTGCGTCACCTCGTCTTTGCGTCACCTCGTCTTTGCGTCACCTCGTCTTTGCGTCACCTCGTCTTTGCGTCACCTCGTCTTTGCGTCACCTCGTCTTTGCGTCACCTCGTCTTTGCGTCACCTCGTCTTTGCGTCACCTCGTCTTTGCGTCACCTCGTCTTTGCGTCACCTCGTCTTTGCGTCACCTCGTCTTTGCGTCACCTCGTCTTTGCGTCACCTCGTCTTTGCGTCACCTCGTCTTTGCGTCACCTCGTCTTTGCGTCACCTCGTCTTTGCGTCACCTCGTCTTTGCGTCACCTCGTCTTTGCGTCACCTCGTCTTTGCGTCACCTCGTCTTTGCGTCACCTCGTCTTTGCGTCACCTCGTCTTTGCGTCACCTCGTCTTTGCGTCACCTCGTCTTTGCGTCACCTCGTCTTTGCGTCACCTCGTCTTTGCGTCACCTCGTCTTTGCGTCACCTCGTCTTTGCGTCACCTCGTCTTTGCGTCACCTCGTCTTTGCGTCACCTCGTCTTTGCGTCACCTCGTCTTTGCGTCACCTCGTCTTTGCGTCACCTCGTCTTTGCGTCACCTCGTCTTTGCGTCACCTCGTCTTTGCGTCACCTCGTCTTTGCGTCACCTCGTCTTTGCGTCACCTCGTCTTTGCGTCACCTCGTCTTTGCGTCACCTCGTCTTTGCGTCACCTCGTCTTTGCGTCACCTCGTCTTTGCGTCACCTCGTCTTTGCGTCACCTCGTCTTTGCGTCACCTCGTCTTTGCGTCACCTCGTCTTTGCGTCACCTCGTCTTTGCGTCACCTCGTCTTTGCGTCACCTCGTCTTTGCGTCACCTCGTCTTTGCGTCACCTCGTCTTTGCGTCACCTCGTCTTTGCGTCACCTCGTCTTTGCGTCACCTCGTCTTTGCGTCACCTCGTCTTTGCGTCACCTCGTCTTTGCGTCACCTCGTCTTTGCGTCACCTCGTCTTTGCGTCACCTCGTCTTTGCGTCACCTCGTCTTTGCGTCACCTCGTCTTTGCGTCACCTCGTCTTTGCGTCACCTCGTCTTTGCGTCACCTCGTCTTTGCGTCACCTCGTCTTTGCGTCACCTCGTCTTTGCGTCACCTCGTCTTTGCGTCACCTCGTCTTTGCGTCACCTCGTCTTTGCGTCACCTCGTCTTTGCGTCACCTCGTCTTTGCGTCACCTCGTCTTTGCGTCACCTCGTCTTTGCGTCACCTCGTCTTTGCGTCACCTCGTCTTTGCGTCACCTCGTCTTTGCGTCACCTCGTCTTTGCGTCACCTCGTCTTTGCGTCACCTCGTCTTTGCGTCACCTCGTCTTTGCGTCACCTCGTCTTTGCGTCACCTCGTCTTTGCGTCACCTCGTCTTTGCGTCACCTCGTCTTTGCGTCACCTCGTCTTTGCGTCACCTCGTCTTTGCGTCACCTCGTCTTTGCGTCACCTCGTCTTTGCGTCACCTCGTCTTTGCGTCACCTCGTCTTTGCGTCACCTCGTCTTTGCGTCACCTCGTCTTTGCGTCACCTCGTCTTTGCGTCACCTCGTCTTTGCGTCACCTCGTCTTTGCGTCACCTCGTCTTTGCGTCACCTCGTCTTTGCGTCACCTCGTCTTTGCGTCACCTCGTCTTTGCGTCACCTCGTCTTTGCGTCACCTCGTCTTTGCGTCACCTCGTCTTTGCGTCACCTCGTCTTTGCGTCACCTCGTCTTTGCGTCACCTCGTCTTTGCGTCACCTCGTCTTTGCGTCACCTCGTCTTTGCGTCACCTCGTCTTTGCGTCACCTCGTCTTTGCGTCACCTCGTCTTTGCGTCACCTCGTCTTTGCGTCACCTCGTCTTTGCGTCACCTCGTCTTTGCGTCACCTCGTCTTTGCGTCACCTCGTCTTTGCGTCACCTCGTCTTTGCGTCACCTCGTCTTTGCGTCACCTCGTCTTTGCGTCACCTCGTCTTTGCGTCACCTCGTCTTTGCGTCACCTCGTCTTTGCGTCACCTCGTCTTTGCGTCACCTCGTCTTTGCGTCACCTCGTCTTTGCGTCACCTCGTCTTTGCGTCACCTCGTCTTTGCGTCACCTCGTCTTTGCGTCACCTCGTCTTTGCGTCACCTCGTCTTTGCGTCACCTCGTCTTTGCGTCACCTCGTCTTTGCGTCACCTCGTCTTTGCGTCACCTCGTCTTTGCGTCACCTCGTCTTTGCGTCACCTCGTCTTTGCGTCACCTCGTCTTTGCGTCACCTCGTCTTTGCGTCACCTCGTCTTTGCGTCACCTCGTCTTTGCGTCACCTCGTCTTTGCGTCACCTCGTCTTTGCGTCACCTCGTCTTTGCGTCACCTCGTCTTTGCGTCACCTCGTCTTTGCGTCACCTCGTCTTTGCGTCACCTCGTCTTTGCGTCACCTCGTCTTTGCGTCACCTCGTCTTTGCGTCACCTCGTCTTTGCGTCACCTCGTCTTTGCGTCACCTCGTCTTTGCGTCACCTCGTCTTTGCGTCACCTCGTCTTTGCGTCACCTCGTCTTTGCGTCACCTCGTCTTTGCGTCACCTCGTCTTTGCGTCACCTCGTCTTTGCGTCACCTCGTCTTTGCGTCACCTCGTCTTTGCGTCACCTCGTCTTTGCGTCACCTCGTCTTTGCGTCACCTCGTCTTTGCGTCACCTCGTCTTTGCGTCACCTCGTCTTTGCGTCACCTCGTCTTTGCGTCACCTCGTCTTTGCGTCACCTCGTCTTTGCGTCACCTCGTCTTTGCGTCACCTCGTCTTTGCGTCACCTCGTCTTTGCGTCACCTCGTCTTTGCGTCACCTCGTCTTTGCGTCACCTCGTCTTTGCGTCACCTCGTCTTTGCGTCACCTCGTCTTTGCGTCACCTCGTCTTTGCGTCACCTCGTCTTTGCGTCACCTCGTCTTTGCGTCACCTCGTCTTTGCGTCACCTCGTCTTTGCGTCACCTCGTCTTTGCGTCACCTCGTCTTTGCGTCACCTCGTCTTTGCGTCACCTCGTCTTTGCGTCACCTCGTCTTTGCGTCACCTCGTCTTTGCGTCACCTCGTCTTTGCGTCACCTCGTCTTTGCGTCACCTCGTCTTTGCGTCACCTCGTCTTTGCGTCACCTCGTCTTTGCGTCACCTCGTCTTTGCGTCACCTCGTCTTTGCGTCACCTCGTCTTTGCGTCACCTCGTCTTTGCGTCACCTCGTCTTTGCGTCACCTCGTCTTTGCGTCACCTCGTCTTTGCGTCACCTCGTCTTTGCGTCACCTCGTCTTTGCGTCACCTCGTCTTTGCGTCACCTCGTCTTTGCGTCACCTCGTCTTTGCGTCACCTCGTCTTTGCGTCACCTCGTCTTTGCGTCACCTCGTCTTTGCGTCACCTCGTCTTTGCGTCACCTCGTCTTTGCGTCACCTCGTCTTTGCGTCACCTCGTCTTTGCGTCACCTCGTCTTTGCGTCACCTCGTCTTTGCGTCACCTCGTCTTTGCGTCACCTCGTCTTTGCGTCACCTCGTCTTTGCGTCACCTCGTCTTTGCGTCACCTCGTCTTTGCGTCACCTCGTCTTTGCGTCACCTCGTCTTTGCGTCACCTCGTCTTTGCGTCACCTCGTCTTTGCGTCACCTCGTCTTTGCGTCACCTCGTCTTTGCGTCACCTCGTCTTTGCGTCACCTCGTCTTTGCGTCACCTCGTCTTTGCGTCACCTCGTCTTTGCGTCACCTCGTCTTTGCGTCACCTCGTCTTTGCGTCACCTCGTCTTTGCGTCACCTCGTCTTTGCGTCACCTCGTCTTTGCGTCACCTCGTCTTTGCGTCACCTCGTCTTTGCGTCACCTCGTCTTTGCGTCACCTCGTCTTTGCGTCACCTCGTCTTTGCGTCACCTCGTCTTTGCGTCACCTCGTCTTTGCGTCACCTCGTCTTTGCGTCACCTCGTCTTTGCGTCACCTCGTCTTTGCGTCACCTCGTCTTTGCGTCACCTCGTCTTTGCGTCACCTCGTCTTTGCGTCACCTCGTCTTTGCGTCACCTCGTCTTTGCGTCACCTCGTCTTTGCGTCACCTCGTCTTTGCGTCACCTCGTCTTTGCGTCACCTCGTCTTTGCGTCACCTCGTCTTTGCGTCACCTCGTCTTTGCGTCACCTCGTCTTTGCGTCACCTCGTCTTTGCGTCACCTCGTCTTTGCGTCACCTCGTCTTTGCGTCACCTCGTCTTTGCGTCACCTCGTCTTTGCGTCACCTCGTCTTTGCGTCACCTCGTCTTTGCGTCACCTCGTCTTTGCGTCACCTCGTCTTTGCGTCACCTCGTCTTTGCGTCACCTCGTCTTTGCGTCACCTCGTCTTTGCGTCACCTCGTCTTTGCGTCACCTCGTCTTTGCGTCACCTCGTCTTTGCGTCACCTCGTCTTTGCGTCC
>JASTWF010002019.1:0-32500 GCA_030390025.1 Squalus acanthias
CCCCCCCCCCCCCCCCCCCCCCCCCCCCCCCCCCCCCCCAGTTCCCCTTTCTTCCCCCTCTCTCCGGTCGGTCAGGGTGCCTGAGGCTCTTTTCTTTCAGGACGGTTACTGGGTCATGGATGTTCTTTTTTATTTCCGAGCTGCTCTGGTTTTTTCTTTTGCAAAGATCCGCAGCTAAATTGTTTGCAGCAGAATGTGGTCGCGGTCCCCACCTCCCAATCCCCCCATTGCACTGCCTTGGGTTTGAAAGCCTGAGTTGTGCAGATCCGTTCGATTCTCCTCGCTATGTTCTGTTCATGAAAATCCGGGACCTGCTAATCAGATTCTGTTCTGACTGAAGCAGGAAAAGCTGTATCCCAGCTCGTTCCAGAGCACGACTGTGAGCTGCTCCTGGTCAGACAGTGTGTCAGTGATTTCAGGGCAATGTTCATGACATTGTCCCCAACAAGGAAAGCTGCTGTGGGATCTGTGCCGTTAAATTCTGTTCTTCCTCCCTCCTTGAATGATTGAGCAAGCTGCTCGATCGATGAGCTGGATTAATTCGAGCTTCTTGCAGTTTGATCGTGAGCACCTGTGAGTTATATTTAATCCCTGCTCGCTGTCCATCCCCACCATTCGCTGTGGGGGTTGGTCTCGCTCCGAGACCCTCCGGAGATACTAAGTTGGGGAAACCGTTTCCCGGGGAGGGGAGGCTCGGGGTGCGTCACTCTCTGCAGTCGATCCACACTCCCTCTGGTGACTGATATAGATTGTTTTGGTGCTAGCTCGGATCAATGTTAGGCGGAGAATATCTATTGGGGGTGGAGAGGAGAGACTGTAGCAGTTTTTAATAGATTTAACGCTGTTGCCAAGAATTTTCACAAATTGAAATTTTGCGTCGTCGTAATTAAGACAAAAGAAAAAGTGGAGGCGACTGGACCAGGTGTTGAGTTAGTCTCCGAAGTGAGCAGTGAAAGAATTAATCCAGCACCTTATTACAGACACTGTTGCCACCGTTTCAGTTTAACACTGACTGCTGACTGGCTCACTTAATTTCCCTGACCCCTTGCTCTCCGAGTTAACAAATGCAACGCTGAGGTTTAAGATAAATTCTTCAGTATTCTCCACCCCACCTCCTGTCACAGGCTGCTCACCTCTGGCATCTGCTCTGTGGCCTTTGTCAGGCCAGGGACTGTGATTGGAGAAGTGGGGGATAAGAGCTTGGGTACCCGTCTCTCTGGAGATAGAAGCTCCTCGTCATTCAGTGGCTCCTCAGCACTGACCTGATTCATCTCATTTTAGAAACTGTGGGGTAGAGTTTCTGCTTTGGGGACAATCGGAAAATTGCGCTCAAAATTGCGCTGGCTCGGTCTCAGTTCACGTTTCCGATTAAAATTCGTTTGTATAATCACAGACGTAAAATCTTCAATGAACAGGACAATAAAAAGTAATTCGTTTACTTTTTTTGACATTAAAAGTATTCCTTGATATATTTAAGAGGCGTAACCATGTGCAGTTTTATTAATACAGCAGAAAATGGGTTTATCGTCAAAAATAAGCGTTTTAACCAGGGTGTCCAGTCTTTCACCTGTGAGTAACCTGATTTAAAATCACTGAAAATGATTTAAAAGATTTTGAACCATTTCATAGTTTCACTGATGTACACTAGTCAGTTTCTTAGTAAATTAAATATTTTTTGACATGAGGAAACTTTTAAAACGGCCCGGGAGCGCCTGTGCACCCAGGAGAATGAGCGCGATTTGAAGAGCCTACCCGAACCAGGGCATTTTAGTCCTCCCAAAGTGCATCACTTCACACTTCTCCGCATTGAACTCCGTCTGCCGCGCTTCTGCCCATAACACTGTCCCCTGTACAGTACAGAATAATGAGTATATCACCCCATTACTCCTGATAAAGGTAAAATACTCCTTATTCTGCACTCTACACAACGGCAATGTTATCAAGGGGAAGCTAGATAAACACATGAGGGAGAAAGGAATAGAAGGATATGCTGACGGAGTGAGATGAAGAGGGGTGGGAGGTGGCTCGTGTGGAGCAGAAACACTGGCACAGACCAGTTGGGCCGAATGGCCTGTTTCTGTGCTGTAACTACTTTGTACTATACACCTTGCTCTGTCCTGAGATTGTGTTGTTATTTGGGGTTTGACACAAGCTCTCACTCTCTCCTGGGGCTACACTTGCCTCTCCCACAGTCGAGCTGTGATTGGCTGAGGATTGCGGGTGTGAACAGGAATCCTGTTGGCTGCTGGTGTTACCACCCCCCCCCTGCCGGGAGCTGTGCAGCCTCTCTGTCCGGTTATTTCTAAGTGTGGATGGAGACTGGTGCATTAGGTGCTAACACTCTGCTCTGTTCACCCTAAGTTCCTGCTGTTCATAGACCCGGGGCAAAGAGAGGAGAGCACAGTCACTAGATGCCCAAAGCCCATGTTTCCCAGCCTCTGTCTGTGCTGTCTGTATAAAACCGGCTGCAGACAGTTAGCAGGAAGGTGTGAGCAGCCTGGACACGGCCACCCAGCTCCCTGTGGAGCTGTTTGTACTCATGTTAATGAGGGATTAAAGGAACATGGTGCTGGCTGAGTGGGGGTGCAATGGGGCAAGCGGTGGGGCCGGGTCTTCTGGGTGTGGAGAGTGCGGCAGCTGCCCAGAGGTGTCTGCGGGGGAATTTTTCGGGTGGCCTCTCAGTAACGCGCGGTAGGCGAGTTGCGAGCACGAAACGCGCTCCCTGCAGCGAGCTTGCTGATTCTGAGGCCAGAAATTAGCCGTGCTGCAGCTATTCCAGTCCCCCTTTATCTTGAGGGCTGGAATACAAAGGGGAGGAAGTGATGCTTCAATTGTACAGAGCCTTGGTCAGACCCCATCTGCAGCACCCAAGCAGTGTGTGGCCTCCTTATTCATCCTCCCAAAATGTACCACCGCACACTTCTCTATATTGATCATTTGCCAATTACTCGCCCATTCTGCTAGTTTATTAATGTCTTCCTGTATTTTGTCGCAGTCCTCTGTGTTAACCATTCCCCAATTTGGCATCATCCGCAAATTCTGAAATTGTTCTTCCGATTCCAGAGTCCAAATCGTTCACGTAAATGGTGAACAACGGTGGTCCCAGCACCGATCCTTGTGGAACATCACTTCCCACCATTTGCCAATCTGAGAAACTACCTTTAGCCCCCACTCTCTGTTTTCTGTTTTGTAGCCAGCTTGCTGTCCATTCTGCTACTTGTCCCCTGATTCCACATGCTCTGACCGTAGTCATGAGTCTGCTCTGCGGTTCCAACAACAACTTGTATTTATATAGCGCCTTTAACGTACTAAAACGTCCCAAGGCGCTGCACAGGAGTATTATAAGACAAAAAATTTGACACCGAGCCACATCAGGAGAAATTAGGGCAGGTGACCAAAAGCTTGGTCAAAGATGCAGGTTTTAAGGAGCGTCTTAAAGGAGGAAAGAGAGGTAGCGAGGCGGAGAGGTTTAGGGAGGGAATTCCAGAGCTTAGGGCCTAGGGAACAGAAGGCACGGCCGCCAATGGTGGAGCGATTATAATCAGGGATGCTCAAGAGGGCAGAATTAGAAGAGCGCAGATATCTCGGGGGAGGGGGGTGGTTGTGCGGCTGGAGGAGATTACAGAGATCGGGAGGGGCGAGGGCCATGGAGGTGTTTACAGAGATAGGGAGGGGGCGAGGGCCATGGAGGGATTTGAAAACAAGGATGAGAATTTTGAAATTGAGGCGCTGCTGGACCAGAAGCCTTATCGAAGGCCTTTTGAAAATTCAAATATTATGTCTACTACATTACCCTTGTCTACTCTTTCTGTTACTTCAAAGAATTCAATAAGGTTGGTCAAGCATGACCATCCCTTTTGGAATCCGTATCTATTATATATTCAATTTCTAGATGTTTTCTATTACATCTTTCAATAAGGATTCCATTACCTTTCCTACCACTGATATTAAGCGAACTGGTCTCTAGCTCCCTGGATTTATTCTATCTCCCTTTGTAAATATAGGTATAACCTTAGCTGTCCGCCAGTCCTCTGGCACTATTCCCTTTTCTGGTGAATTTTTATTCGCCTGATCCGGGCGAATTGAATTTTAAAGCCGTGTACAGGATTGGGGAAAACACGAGCGTTAGTGGTTTTGGGCGTAACTCAACTACGTTTTAAATTCCCTAATCTTTTTGCGCTGGAATGGCCGGTTCCACCCGGATTGCGCTGATATAACTGACGGAAACTCGAGCCCTGTGACTGTCAGACCTGATACGGTGACTGGCCTGTGGTTTAAGAAAGGATTTTTATGCGAAGTTTGTTTCACAAATTGTTCCTGACCGTGGAGTGAACTTGAAGTTAATTTTTCAGTAGCTTTGATGATTTCGATGCGAGAGGGAGAGATGATCATTGATCACTGCGAGTCTGTCCGTTTAAAAAAAAAAAAAAAAAAAATTGGTTTATGGGATGTGGGCGTCGCTGGCAAGGCCAACATTTATTGCCCATCCCCAGTTGCCCTTGAGAAGGTGGTGGTGCGCCGCCGCCTTGAACCGCTGCAGTCCGTGTGGTGAAGGTGCTCCCACAGTGCTGTTTGGGAGGGAGTTCCAGGATTTTGATCCAGTGACGATGAAGGAACGGCCGATATATTTCCAAGTCAGGATGGTGTGTGACTTGGAGGTGGTGGTGTTCCCATGCGCCTGCTGCCCTTGTCCTTCTAGGTGGTAGAGGTACCCTGAAGTGCTTGGTTTCCCAGTGGTTGTGGGTGAATGGTGTGTGGTGGGGGTACAGTTTGGTACTGTACATGGGGAGTTATCAGGAGTAAGAGGGTAATATGCACCTTATTCTGTGCAGTACCTGGGGACAGTAGAATCAGAGAAACTTACAGCACAGAAGGAGGCCATTCGGCCCGTTGTGTCTGTGCTGGCTCTGTGAAAGAGCTGTCATGTTCAGTCCCACCCTCCCCCCGGCTTCTTGTCTGTAACCCTGTCAGCTCCACATCCTCCAGAACCGTCCGACTCCCTTTTAAAATTATTGATGGAATCAGCTTCCACCACCTTTTCAGGTCGAGCGTTCCAGATCCTCACAACTCTCGACTGAAAACATTTCTCCTCATCTCCCCTCGATCTTTCACCAATGATTTAAATCTGTGATCTCTGGGTATTGACCCACTCGCCAGATATTTTTCCCTATTTACTCGATCAAAACCTCTCATCATCTTGAAAATCTCTATTAGGTCGCCTCTTAACCTTCTCTGTTCCAAGGAGAACAGTCCGAACTTTTCCAACCTCTCCTCATAACTGAAGTCCCTCATCCCTGGTAACATCCTGGTAAACCTCCTCTGCACCCTTTCTAAGGCCTTTTCCTCTTCCCTGAAGTGTGGGGCCCAGAATTGTCCACAACACTCCAGCTGAGGCCTAACCAGTGATTTATAAAGTTCAAGCATGGTCTCTTTGCTTTTATATTCTATTCCTCTATTTATAAACCCAAGTAACCCATATGCTTTTTTAACCATCTTATTAACTTGCCCTGCCACCTTTTAAGGGTTTGTGTATATGGACACCAAGGTCTCTCCGCTCATCGACACTTTTCAGAATCGTGCTATTTCTAGTGTACTGTCTTTCCATATTAGTCGTCCCAAAGTGCATCACTTCACACTTCTCCGCATTGAACTCCGTCTGCCGCGCTTCTGCCCATAACACTGTCCCCTGTACAGTACAGAATAATGAGTATATCACCCCATTACTCCTGATAAGGTAAAATACTCCTTATACTGCACTCTACACAACGGCAGTGTTATCAAGGGGAAGCTAGATAAACACGAGGGCGAAAGGAATAGAAGGATATGCTGACGGAGTGAGATGAAGAGGGTGGGAGGTGGCTCGTGTGGAGCAGAAACACCGGCACAGACCAGTTGGGCCGAATGGCCTGTTTCTGTGCTGTAAATACTTTGTACTATACACCTTGCTCTGTCCTGAGATTGTGTTGTCCATATAGAATCATAGAAATTTACAGCACAGAAGGATGCCATTCGGCCCATCGTGTCTGTGCCGGCCGACAAAGAGCTATCCAGCCTAATCCCACTTTCCAGCACTTGGTCCGTAGCCCTGTAGGTTACGGCACTTCAAGTGCATATCCAAGTACTTTTTAAATGTGATGAGGGTTTCTGCCTCTACCACCCTTTCAGGCAGTGAGTTCCAGACCCTCACCACCCTCTGGGTGAAAAAAATTCTCCTCAAATCCCCTCTAAACCTCCGACCAATTACTTTAAATCTATGCCCCCTGGTTATTGACCCTTCTGCTAAGGGAAATAGGTCCTTTCTATCTACTCTATCTAGGCCACTCATAATTGTATACACCTCAATTTTGTCTCCCCTCAGCCTCCTCTGTTCCAAGGAAAACAACCCCAGCCTATCCAATCTTTCCTCATAGCTAAAATTCCTCAGCCCAGACAACATCCTCGTAAATCTCCTCTGCACCCCCTCGAGTGCAATCACATCCTTCCTGTAATGTGGTGACCAGAACTGTACGCAGTATTCTAGCTGCGGCCTAATTAGTGTTTTATACAGTTCAAGCATAACCTCCCTGCTCTTATATTCTGTGCCTCGGCTAATAAAGGCAAGTATCCCGTATGCCTTCTTAACCACCTTATCTACCTGTCCTACTTTCAGGGATCTGTGGACATGCACTCCAAGGTCCCTCTGATCTTCTGCACTTCTCAGTGTCCTACCATTTAATGTGTATTCCCTTGCCTTGTTAGCCCTCCCCAAATGTATTACCTCACACTTCTCCAGATTGAATTCCATCTGCCACTGTTCTGCCCACCTGACCAGTCCATTGATATCTTCCTGCAGTCTGCAGCCGCCGCCTTCATTATCAACCACACGGCCAATTTTTGTATCATCTGCAAACTCTTAATCGTACTTCCTACATTCAAGTCCCAAATCATTGATATATACCACAAAAAGCAAAGGACCCAGTACTGAGCCCTGCGGAACCCCACTGGAAACAGCTTTCCAGTCACACAAACATCCTTCGACCATTATTACCCTTTGTTTCCTGCCTCTGAACCAATTTTGGTCCAACTTGCCACTTTGCCTTGGATCCCATGGGATTTTTATTTGGGGTTTGACACAAGCTCTCACTCTCTCCTGGGGCTACACTTGCCTCTCCCACAGTCGAACTGTGATTGGCTGCCTGCCCCGATGATTGCGGGTGTTAACAGGAAACCTGTTGGCTGCTGGTGTTACCCCCCCCCCCCCATTGAAATCGAGGCGCTACTTAACCGGGAGCCTTATCGAAGGCCTTTTGGAAATTCAAATATATTATGTCTACTACATTACCCTTGTCTACTCTTTCTGTTACTTCAACAAATTCAATAAGGTTGGTCAAGCATGACCATCCCTTTTGGAATCTGTACTGACTACTCTTTATTATATATTCAGTTTCTAGATGTTTTTCTATTACATCTTTCAATAAGGATTCCATTAACTTTCCTGCCACTGATATTAAGCTAACTGGTCTATAGTTCCCTGGACTTATTCTATCTCCCTCAGTAAATATAGGCATAACCTTAGCTGTCCGCCAGTCCTCTGGCACGATTCCCTTTTCTGTGTAACCTTGGATCCTTGAAGGTGAAAGAATCCAGAACCTACTGTATGAACAACGTCTCCCAAAGCTCGGGACACCTTTACCCGAGGGCAGCTGGTGGCTTCTTTAACCATCGCGGCCTGTGCTGCCCATGGCTGGTGTGGGTGGCAGCGGGAGACGGGCAGCGAGGGTGGAAGTGGTGTCCGGGTCCAGATGCTGATTGGCGGTATTCACTGTCTCGGTCGGTAGCTCCGGGCTCAGGATTCGCTGTCTTGGTCGGGAGCTCCGGGCTCGGGATTCGCTGTCTTGGTCGGGAGCTCCGGGTCCAGGATTCGCCGTCTCGGTCGGGAGCTCCAGGCCCGGGATTCGCCGTCTCGGTCGGGAGCTCCGGGCCCGGGATTTGCTGTCTCGGTCGGGAGCTCCAGGCCCGGGATTCACTGTCTCGATCGGGAACTCCGGGCCCGGGATTCACTGTCTCGGTCGGGAGCTCCAGGCCCGGGATTCACTGTCTCGGTCGGGAGCTCCGGGCCCGGGATTCGCCGTCTCGATCAGGAGCTCCGGGCCCGGGATTCGCCGTCTCGGTCGGGAGCTCCGGGACCGGGATTCGCCGTCTCGGTCGGGAGCTCCGGGCCTGGGATTCGCCGTCTCGGTCGGGAGCTCCGGGCCCAGGATTCGCTGTCTTGGTCGGGAGCTCCGGGCCCGGGATTCACCATCTCGGTCGGGAGCTCCGGGCCCGGGATTCGCCGTCTCGGTCGGGAGCTCCAGGCCCGGGATTCGCCGTCTCGGTCGGGAGCTCCAGGCCCGGGATTCGCCATCTCGGTCGGGAGCTCCAGGCCCGGGATTCGCCATCTCGGTCGGGAGCTCCAGGCCCGGGATTCACCGTCTCGATCGGGAGCTCCAGGCCCGGGATTCACTGTCTCGATCGGGAGCTCCAGGCCCGGGATTCGCTGTCTCGGTCGGGAGCTCCGGGCCCGGGATTCGCCGTCTGCCGCGAAGTTGGAACGCACATAAAAGCAGCGTTAAGTGGGCGGGACAGACGGCCGATACTGACCCGTTCATCAACACACAGGGCAGCAACCGCATGAAAATCACCCCAAGCCTCCTTAACATTTCAGTAAAGTATAAAAGTGAGTGTCAGAAGTTTTCAGTGTGTCCACTCCTAATATGGATATAGCACAATTCTAGATTCTGTCCCCCAAACTTGAGTTGTGTCTGGAGAGAGCATTTTGAACTGTATAACACTGGGGTACAGTACTGGTGGGTACAGGTCTGTCACTGTATAACACGGGTACAGTACTGGTGGGTACAGGTCTGTCACTGTATAACACGGGTACAGTCCTGGTGGGTACGGGTCTTACACTGTATAACACGGGTACAGTCCTGGTGGGTACGGGTCTGTCACTGTATAACACGGGTACAGCACTGGTGGGTACAGGTCTGTCACTAACACGGGTACAGTACTGGTGGGTACAGGTCTGTCCCTGTCCAGCACTGGGGTACAGTACTGATGGGTACAGGTGTGTGACTATATAACACTGGTACAGCACTGGTGGGTACAGGTTTGTCACTGTATAACACTGGGGTACAGTACTGGTGGGTACAGGTCTGTCACTGTATAACACTGGGGTGCAGCACTGGTCGGTACAGGTCTGTCCCTAACTGGGCTACAGTATAGGTGGGTACAGGTCTGTCACTAACACTGGTCTACAGTACAGGTCGGTCACTAACACGGGTACAGTACTGGTGGGTACAGGTCTGTCACTGTATAACGGGAACAGTACTGGTGGGTACAGGTCTGTCACTAACACTGGGCTACAGTACGGGTCGGTACTGGTCTGTCACTAACACTGGTACAGTACTGGTGGGTACAGGTCTGTCACTGTATAACAGGTACAGTACTGGTGGGTACAGGTCTGTCACTGTATAACACTGGGGCACAGCACTGGTGGGTACCGGGGGTACAGTACAGGTGGGTCAGGTCTGTCACTGTATAACACTGGGGCACAGTACTGGTGGGTACAGGTCTGTCACTAACACTGGGGTACAGTACTGGTGGGTACAGGTCTGTCACTGTATAACATTGGGGTACAGTACTGGTGGGTACAGGTCTGTCACTATATAACACTGGGGTACAGTACTGGTGGGTACAGGTCTGTCACTAACACTGGGGTACAGTACTGGTGGGTACAGGTCTGTCACTGTATAACATTGGGGTACAGTACTGGTGGGTACAGGTCTGTCACTGTATAACATTGGGGTACAGTACTGGTGGGTACAGGTCTGTCACTATATAACACTGGGGTACAGTACTGATGGGTACAGGTCTGTCACGGTATAACACTGGGGTACAGTCCTGGTGGGTACAGGTCTGTCACTGTATAACACTGGGGTACAGTACTGGTGGGTACAGGCATGTCTCTATAACTGGGGTATAATACTGGTGTGTACAGGTCGGTCACTAACGGGTACAGTACTGGTGTGTTCAGGTCTGTCACTGTAACACGGGTACAGTACTGGTAGGTACAGGTCTGTCCCTGTATAACACTGGGGTGCAGCACTGGTCGGTACAGGTCTGTCCCTAACTGGGCTACAGTATAGGTGGGTACAGGTCTGTCACTAACACTGGTCTACAGTACAGGTCGGTCACTAACACGGGTACAGTACTGGTGGGTACAGGTCTGTCACTGTAACGGGTACAGTACTGGTGGGTACAGGTCTGTCACTAACACTGGGCTACAGTACAGGTGGGTACAGGTCTGTCACTGTATAACACTGGTACAGTACTGGTGGGTACAGGTCTGTCACTGTATAACACGGGTATAGTACGGGTCGGTACTGGTCTGTCACTAACACTGGGGTACAGTCTTGGTGGGTACAGATCTGTCACTAACACTAGGGTACAGTCCTGGGGGGTACAGGTCTCACTGTATAACACTGGGTTACAGTACTGGTGGGTACAGGCCTGTCTCTCTAACACGGGTACAGTACTGGTGGGTTCAGGTCTGTCGCTGTATAACACTGGTGTACAGTACTGGTGTGTACAGGTCTGTCACTGTATAACACTGGGGCACAGTACTGGTGGGTCAGGTCTGTCACTGTATAACACTGGGGCACAGTACTGGTGGGTACAGGTCTGTCACTAACACTGGGGTACAGTACTGGTGGGTACAGGTCTGTCACTGTATAACATTGGGGTACAGTACTGGTGGGTACAGGTCTGTCACTATATAACACTGGGGTACAGTACTGGTGGGTATAGGTCTGTCACTAACACTGGGGTACAGTACTGGTGGGTACAGGTCTGTCACTGTATAACATTGGGGTACAGTACTGGTGGGTACAGGTCTGTCACGGTATAACACTGGGGTACAGTACTGGTGGGTACAGATCTGTCACTGTATAACACTGGGGTACAGTACTGGTGGGTACAGGTCTGTCACTATAACACTGGGGTACAGTACTGGTGGGTACAGGTCTGTCACTGTATAGCACTGGGGTACAGTACTGGTGGGTACAGGTCTGTCACTATAACACTGGGGTACAGTACTGGTGGGTACAGGTCTGTCACTGTATAGCACTGGGGTACAGTACTGGTGGGTACAGGTCTGTCACTATAACACTGGGGTACAGTACTGGTGGGTACAGGTCTGTCACTGTATAACACTGGGGTACAGTACTGGTGGGTACAGGTCTGTCACTGTATAACACTGGGGTACAGTAAAGGTGGGTACAGGTCTGTCACTGTATAACACTGGGGTACAGTACTGGTGGGGACAGGTCTGTCACTGTATAACACTGGGGTACAGTACTGGTGGGTACAGGTCTGTCACTGTATAACACTGGGGTACAGTACTGGTGGGGACAGGTCTGTCACTATAACACTGGGGTACAGTACTGGTGGGTACAGGTCTGTCACTGTATAACACTGGGGTACAGTAAAGGTGGGTACAGGTCTGTCACTATAACACTGGGGTACAGTAAAGGTGGGTACAGGTCTGTCACTGTATAACACTGGGGTACAGTAAAGGTGGGTACAGGTCTGTCACTATAACACTGGGGTACAGTACTGGTGGGTACAGGTCTGTCACTGTATAACACTGGGGTACAGTACTGGTGGGTACAGGTCTGTCACTGTATAACACTGGGGTACAGTACTGGTGGGTACAGGTCTGTCACTATAACACTGGGGTACAGTACTGGTGGGTACAGGTCTGTCGCTGTATAACACTGGGGTACAGTACTGGTGGGTACAGGTCTGTCACTGTATAACACTGGGGTACAGTACTGGTGGGTACAGGTCTGTCACTAACACTGGGGTACAGTACTGGTGGATACAGGTCTGTCACTGTATAACACTGGGGTACAATAAAGGTGGGTACAGGTCTGTCACTAACACTGGGGTACAGTACTGGTGGGTACAGGTCTGTCACTGTATAACACTGGGGTACAATAAAGGTGGGTACAGGTCTGTCTCTGTATAACACTGGGGTACAGTACTGGTGGGTACAGGTCTGTCACTGTATAACACTGGGGTACAGTACTGGTGGGTACAGGTCTGTCGCTGTATAACACTGGGGTACAGTACTGGTGGGTACAGGTCTGTCACTGTGACACGGGAATGTTTGCCAGTGTCAGGAGACTGGTGGGGATGTAAGGCTGGTGATTGCAATCTGACATCTAACAGTCGCTGTCTCGCTGACCGTGTTTCTGTCCAGTGCTTCACTGTGGGTGATCCGAGAGGCTCCTGCCGCAGGACAGGTGGTGAGTCGAACTGGTCATTCAGCACCCACTGTGGCTGGTCTGTGATGGACACTCAGTATTCCAGGAGGATCGAACTTTATGTTGCTGTGAAGGAGAATTTTCACTAATATTAGTTTTACGGTTGACTTTTAGCCAGGTTATTGGTTTTGAATTACTTCCTCTGGTGGGGGAATCCAGAACATGGGGGCATAACGTTAAGATTAGAGCCAGGCTGTTCAGGGGTGAAATGAGGAAGCACTTCTTCACACAAAGGGTAGTGGAAATCTGGTACTCGCTCCCCCCAAAGTGCTGTTGAGACTGGGGGTCAATTGTAGCTTTCAAGACTGAGATTGATAGATTTTTATTGGGTAAGGGTATCCAGGGATATGGAGCAAAGGCGGGTATATTGAGGGACAGATCAGCCGTGATCTATTTGAATGGTGGCGCAGGCTCGAGGGGCTGAATGGCCTCCTCCTGTTCCTGTGTAACGGTCTCAAGGGACTGAATGGCCTCCTCCTGTTCCTAATGTAACAGGCTCGAGTTGCTGAATGGCCTCCTGTCCCTGTGTAATGGGCTCGAGGGGCTGAATGGCCTCCTCCTGTTCCTAATGTAACAGGCTCGAGTGGCTGAATGGCCTCCTGTCCCTGTGTAATGGGCTCGAGGGGCTGACTGGCCTCCTCCTGTTCCTAATGTTACAGGCTCGAGGGGCTGAATGGCCTCCTGTCCCTGTGTAATGGGCTCGAGGGGCTGAATGGCCTCCTCCTGTTCCTAATGTTACAGGCTCGAGGGGCTGAATGGCCTCCTCCTGTTCCTGTGTAATGGGCTCGAGGGGCTGAATGGCCTCCTCCTGTTCCTGTGTAATGGGCTCGAGGGGCTGAATGGCCTCCTCCTGTTCCTGTGTAATGGGCTCGAGGGGCTGAATGGCCTCCTCCTGTTCCTGTGTAATGGGCTCGAGGGGCTGAATGGCCTCCTCCTGTTCCGAACATTGTGAGGTTTGCAGCAGTTTACAGGAGATGGTTTGCTTCACCCCTGCCTGACGCTCTCATGAGTTTTTTTCTGAACTTTGTAGGTTGTGGTTTATGTGAGGTCTCCCACTCTGCTCGTGCGTTACTGGAATTTCCGAGCTGTGTTTGGGCTGCACAGAGTGTGAAATTCAGGTTTGATTGCTGAACCTGTGCTGAGTCAGGGCAGCCTGGGGTTGTCGCGGTGCATTTAGGCAACAGTTTGAGAGACTACACTGGCGGGAAGGAGGAACTGCAGCTGGTTAACACAGGTCCTCATCTCTGGTGGAAAAGGTGAATGCTTCCATGCAGACTCTGGATCACAATCCCAGAAAAGTATCTGCCTTCCTCTCCACCCCTTCCCCCACTCTCTCCCACGCTTCTCTCGTCTTTCCTGCCTCTCGTCCCCTCTCTGAATCAAAGCCTCGTTTTCTGTCCTTTTTCTGCCAGATGCCTGGGGTGACCCAAGGCTCAGACCTGGAACCTCCACCGTCCCAGATAGACCGGCGTGGAGGAGAGACCATGGCCAAGATTCAGGCCCATCTTCAGCAGATGAACCATCAGATCCAGGCTCAGACCTTCGCCGTGCAGAAACAGGCGCAGCAACAGCAGTTCCAGAGGCTCAAGGTAAGACTGACTGACGGATCAAAGGAATCCACTGGACTTCCAGCCGTGCATCCGACAGGCGCTCTCGCAGTGTCCGCTCCCCAGCCGTGCATCCGACAGGCGCTCTCGCAGTGTCCGCTCCCCAGCCGTGCATCCGACAGGCGCTCTCGCAGTTTCCGCTCCCCAGCCGTGCATCCGACAGGCGCTCTCGCAGTGTCCGCTCCCCAGCCGTGCATCGGAAACACATTTAGCAAGAGAGGTTCTGGAGAGGTCTCCAGCAGATGACCGAGCTCGTGTTACTCCCAGGCTAAAATACGCAAGGGAGCTCGGAGTATCTGCCCAGGGCCCTGAGTTGCCAGGATTAGCGATCTTCCTCGCAGTTAAATGGACGTTTTATTATGCCAATACGTGACCGACCCGCGCTCCCCCAGGGTAAGAAGCTGAGGTTATGATGGACCTGCAGCCTCTAAGGAGTGTGTGCCGTCAGCTTGTTGCTAGAGGCTGTAAGATGTGCATTCAAGAACGCGTCGTTCTGCAGGAGTTCGCTCCGAGGGAGTTGCAGTCCGAGATTACTTCATTTCCGACTGTGATTACTGAGATTGAACTTTACAATTTCTGACCTCAGTGTTGCACAGGGAGATGTTGTGTGGCGTTCTCCTCACTATTCCAAACTCCTAGGTTTTTGTTTGCGCCCCCTGCCGCTGCCGCCTCTCGCCCGCGCACCAGCTAGGATTGTTCTGAGGAAGAATCAAGACTCGAATCGCAGTCAGGGCAGGTGCGCTGATCGAGACTCGAATCACACGCAGTAGGAGCAGGTGCACTGACGGAGAGGCCACGCTAGAATGGTCTTTCTGCACTGTGGATATACTCACTGATCCGGCAGCTCGTCAGTGTTAGTAATGTTCCTGCAAATTATTGTGAATGTTTCTCTGGAGAGGTCATGCCCCGTGGGGAAGGGTGAGGGGTGCTGCAGTGAAACCTGTGCCAGTGCTGACACTAGGGACATGAGGGCCACTGTACACGGTGATGCTAATTTGGGGAAGTAAGTGTGTTACCTGCTGAAAGGGGATTCACAACCATCATGTTATAAAAGGAGTGTAAAAGGGTTTGTGATTGATTTCAATTCCCTTGCCAGAAGCTCCCTGAAGTGGAGGTGATATTTCCTGTGCTCTGTCCCAGGAGGCTTTGGAAGCCTCGCATCAGAGGATTTCGGAGTATATTTAGGTGAAATGCTGGGGCTGAGACGCTCCGTGTGGGCGCGTGCATGCGCGTGTGGTGTATTGGGGTTGTTTAACGCAGATAGTGTTTCCGGCATGCTGCAGCATTCGTACAAACGTGACTGGCAGGAAAAGACCATCTGGTCCATCAAGCCTGCCCCACACGGTCGTGATGCCTGAAGCATCGTGGCACGAGGGGTGTCTAACAACCGTGAAATCTCCTGGGGTCCCGAGAGAAGCAAAACAACCAGATTAAAAACCCCAGGATAATTCCAGGGGAAAATCTGGACAATTCCACTCTGGCCCCCTTGGCTGATTGAAACTTGCTCAGGCGATCATGTCGAACGTACTAATATTACTGCATTTTTTTATACCGTTTCTTTTTTATCATTATTTTATATACCTTTTATAAGGCGTGATCTCCGCCCCAGGAACAGGCCCAGCTCGCTCTCGCAGATGTGCAGAGTCCGCAGTCACTGCACGAGCCAGCAATGTGTTCCATAGGTCCCCAATCCTCTGGGGGAAGAAGAATCGTTTAACACCTAACCTCACCCTGCTCTCGCGTAACTTAGACTCATGACCCCTGGCCTTCCCAAATTGAAATAGCCTGTCAATAGGAACACAGTCTGGTCCTCTTAACTATTTTATGTATCTCTGTCAAATAATCTTGAAGTATCTCTACAGTATACAGGTGCAGCTCTGTCCAGCAATGTGGGTAACTAAGGTGTTTTAAGCCTCAATATCCGCCACCATGGGAGGGGCGCAGTATTCTAAATGTGGTCTAAGCAGGGTTTTGTACAAAGATAAAATGTTGTGCTTTGTTTTGTACTGAATAGTCCTGTTAATACAACCTCATACGTTATTAGTGTGCTTTTCAGGTGGAAGATGCCTTGTCGTACCTGGACCAGGTTAAGATGCAGTTTGGGAACAACCCGGCCGTTTACAATGAGTTCCTCGACATCATGAAGGAATTTAAATCGCAAAGGTATGCTGGCAGCCTGTGGGCACCACCACCTCAAACCGAGCATGGTCTGAAAATGTGGCACCTCCCACACTGGGAGAAGCTGCAACATGTGTCAGCACTACCGCTCGTCAGCCTGCCGTTCTTTCCCCTTTCTGTTCGAGCCCACAAAACCCCCCTCCCATCCAGCGTGTATCCCCTCCGTCCATTACCCGCTTCGTGTAGCTGAGGGGTAAGTATGTGAGTAAGTCTCTCTCTCTCTCTCGCACGTTCCTGCTTCCCTTCCCCCCACAACTTCAAACTCCTGCCGACACCCAGCAGCCCTCACAGACTGGCATGTGGTGAGAATGTTGGGAATGACCACTGGTGCAGTACCTTCAGTTGCCTCAGCCCCATTCTTCCTTCCTAAATACCTCTGCCTTACTTTCCCCAGCTTTTCAACCAACCTTTCAGTCACTGCTCACAGTTTCTGCATCCGTGGTTTGGCATCTGTTCCTTTATGTCTATTATTTCCAAGGGACAGTGGGGTAGCTCCCCTCTTCCCGCCCCCCCCCCCCCCCCCCCCCCCCCCCCCCCACCCACTCCACTGCATGCATGGGGGGTGAAATGGCCATTTCCTCATTCACCCCCCAGCCCCCCCCCCCCCCCCCCCCCCCAATACAATGTGTTGGGAATTCAGGAGATTTGAGCAAAATGCTGAGTAGCACTGTTACCTCCTTGAGTCTATTAAGTTCTTTGACGGTAACACGTTATAACACAAATGGGATGAATGAGGTTCCACGGGGAATCCAGAACAAGGGGACACGATCTTAAAATTAGCGCTGGGCCATTCAGGAGTGAAATCGGGAAGCAATTCTTCTCACACAGGGTAGTGGAAATCTGGAAAACTCTCCTCAAAAAGCTGGGGGTTAATTGGAAATTTCAGTACCAAGATCGATAGATTTTTGTTGGGTAAGTGTATCGAGGGATACAGAGTAAAAGCAGGTCGATGGAATTGAGGTACGGATCAGCCATGATCTGATTGAGTTGTGAAACAGGCTCGAGGTGCTGAATGGCCTCCTTCTGTTCCTATATTCGACAGGGAGATGCTGTTCATTATCATCCAAGCTGCTCAGCACCAGAGCTTCATTTCTCGCTCCTGTATCTCTCTCTCAGTGATGGAACAGACAGTAGCTGAACCCCAGGCACTGAGCTCGGGAACAATAAGATCGGATTGGAAAACTGATGGATTTATCCAAGGAGTTTGAACTGTTGCAGTCGGGGAGGGGGAGGGCCGGTGGTGGGGTTTGTGTTAAACCAGTTCTGTAACCTATCCGAGTTTCGTGTTGCTAAATATTTCTTGTTCTGGGTTACAGCATCGACACGCCTGGTGTGATCGACAGGGTTTCGCGGCTCTTCCAGGGACACCCTGACCTTATTCTGGGGTTCAATGCCTTCCTGCCGCCAGGTTACAGGATAGAGATCCAGAAGAATAAGGCAGTGAGTGTGCATGGACCCACCCCGGCCGAGACTCAGGTGCGTGAATTGGATCATGGCCTTTCAAACTGGGCTCCCCGAGGCCCAGCAGAGCTGTGTGTGTGTGTCCATCCCCAGGTTCCGCCTCATTCAATAACCCGATGATATTCCGTATCTACGCTCATATGAAGGGCCATTCGGGTTAGTTAAAAGAAAGACTTGCATTTCTATAGCGCCTTTCACCACCTCCGGACGTCCCAAATCACTTTACAGCCAATGAAGTACTTTTTGAAGTGTAGTCACTGTTGTAATGTAGGAAACACGGCAGCCAAAATGTGCACAGCAAGCTCCCACAAACAGCAATGTGATAATGACCAGATAATCTGTTTTAGCGATGTTGATTGAGGGATAAATATTGGCCCCAGGACACCGGGGAAAACTCCCCTGCCCCTCTTCAAAATAGTGCCATGGGATTTTTTGCATCCACTTGAGAGAGCAGCCGGGGCCTCGGTTTAACGTCTCATCCGAAAGGTGGCACCTCCGACAGTGCAGCCCTCCCTCAGTACTGTCCCATCTGACAGTGCAGCGCTCCCTCAGTACTGACTCTCCGACAGTGCAGCGCTCCCTCAATACTGCCCCTCCGACAGTGCAGCGCTCCCTCAGTACTGCTCCTCCGACAGTGCAGCACTCCCTCAGTACTGCCTCCGACAGTGCAGCGCTCCCTCAGTACTGACCCTCTGACAGTGCAGCGCTCCCTCAGTACTGCCCCTCCGACAATCAATCAGCAGGGGTGAAATCAATCAGCAGGGGTGACTCATTTGGCTGTAAACAAACAAACAGTATAAAAAGACCAGTGCTAGTGCGAGTCAGCAGAGAGTGCTGAGTTTGGGTAAGTGTGAGAGTTCTTTCATTGTTAGTTCTCTTTAAATCATTCTTGATAAGAGTACTTAAGCAGTTTAAGTGAAGGGGAAAAGTTAAATATTTGGGATTCTGTTGGTTTAAAAAGAGTAAAACAAGGTTACACTGCAGTAGGAGTAAATTGGCACAGCAGGCAGTGGAAACCAGTTTTCTAATCAATCAGCAGGGGTGACTCATTTGGCTGTAAACAAACAAACAGTATAAAAAGACCAGTGCTAGTGCGAGTCAGCAGAGAGTGCTGAGTTTGGGTAAGTGTGAGTTCGGGTGAGTGGGGTGTAGGGTGCTCTTTTCAAACTTTAACTCTGTGGGTTGTAGTTAATAAGGCCTTTCTGGTGCAGAGTGACTGTTGGTAAACCATTTAACTGGTGTAATTTAGAGGGATTGATTTAATTTAAATCCAATTAATTAGAGGGGATGCTAGCATCTATAATCGGGTAGAGAGTGTCCATAACTAACAAAAAATTTAATTAATTACATAGAATGGAGCAGGTGATGTGTTACTGTTGCGAGATGTGGGAGCCGGTGGACCCCATTGAGGCTCACGATGATTGCATCTGTGACAAGTGTCTGTTGCTACAGGAACTCCAGCTCCGTGTTGATGAGCTGGAGTCTGAGCTTCAGACACTGCGACACATCAGGGAGGGGGAGAAGTACCTGGACTCTGTGTTTCAGGAGGTGGTCATACCTATGAAGTTAATTAATTCAGATGTAGCCCATGGTCAGGGACAGGACGGTGTGACTACGAGTGAGGCAGGTACGGGGATCCAGGAGGTAGTGTTGGAGGAGCCGCAGCCCTTGCTCTTGTCCAACAGGTTCAAGGTTCTTACTCCCTGTGGGGACAGGAGCAGGGACTGCAGGGAGGATGAGCAACCTGGCCACAGCGCTGTGGAACGGGGGGCCATTCAAGAGGGGGGAGTAAATAGAAATGTTGTAGTGGTAGGGGATAGTATTATTAGGGGGATAGATAGAGTTCTCTGCAGCCGAGAGCGAGAGTCCCGTAGGCTGTGTTGCCTGCCTGGTGCCAGGGTTAAGGACATCTCCTCTGGGCTGGAAAGAAACTTGCAGTGGGAGGGGGTGGATCCAGTTGTCGTGGTTCATGTTGGTACAAACGAAGTAGATGGGACAAGGAAGCCGGTTCTGTTAAAGGAGTATGAGCAGCTAGGGGTCAAATTAAAAAACAGAACCTCAAGGGTAATAATCTCTGGATTATTACCTGAGCCACGAGCGAATTTGGCTAGGACAAATAAAATTAGAGTGTTAAATGAGTGGCTCAAAGACTGGTGTGGGAGAAATGGGTTTTGCTTCCTGGGACACTGGCACCAGTACGGGGGCAGGAGGGAGCTGTTCCGTTGGGACGGGCTTCACTTGGCCAGTGCTGGGACTAGAGTCCTGGCGGATCATATAACTAGGGCTGTAGAGAGGGCTTTAAACTAACTAGTGGGGGGGGAGTTCCTAGAGAGCAAATAATAAAAATGACAACAGAGAAGGTCATAGACTTTGGTTTTTAATTTCTCCACTGCTACCTGAGTGTGTCAGGAAGGGGCAGAAGGTATGGAGTAAAAGGTAAAGTAATAAAAAGGGCAAAAGCAGGAACTAAGTGTCACAAAACATATTTGAAAGTTCTCTATCTGAATGCACGTAGCATTTGTAACAAAATAGACGAGATAATGGCACAAATAACTACATATGGGTATGATCTTGTGGCCATTACAGAAACATGGCTGCAGGGTGACAATGCCTGGGAATTAAACATACCAGGTTATTTAACGATCAGGAAGGACAGGGCAGGAAGGAAGGGGAGGTGGGGTGGCTATGTTAATAAAGGAAGGAATCACTGTAATACAGAGAAATGATATTGGGTCAAAGGATCAGGATAATGAAACAGTTTGGGTGGAGATAAAGAATAATAAGGGGAAAAAAACACTAGTGGGCGTAGTCTATAGGCCTCCGAACAGTTGCAACTCTGTTGGACGGAGTATCAATCAGGAAATAGTTGAGGCTTGTAATAAGGGAACATCTATAATTATGGGGGATTTTAACTATCGTATTAATTGGACAAATCAAATTGGGCAGGGCTGCCTTGAGGATGAGTTCATTGAGTGTATTAGGGATGGGTTTCTTGAGCAGTATGTAACTGAACCGACCAGGGGGCAAGCAACCTTAGATCTGGTCCTGTGTAACGAGACAGGATTAATTAAAAATGTCCTAGTAAAGGATCCCCTTGGAATGAGTGACCATAACATGGTTGAATTCCATATTCAATTAGAGGGTGAGAAGGTTGGATCTCAAACAAGCGTGCTAAGCTTGAATAAAGGAGACTATGAAGGTATGCGAGCGGAATTGAGTAGAGTGGATTGGGAAAATAGATTAAAGGGTAAGACGATACATGATCAGTGGTGTACATTTAAGGAGTTATTTTACAACTTCCAAAAAAAATATATTCCACTGAGAAGAAAAGGGTGTAAAAGAAAAGACAGTCATCCGTGGCTAAGTAAAGAAATTAAGGATAGTATTCGACTAAAAACAAGGGCATATAAGGTAGCCAAATCTAGTGGGAGGATAGAGGATTGGGAAAACTTTAAAAGACAGCAAAAAATAACAAAGATTGATTAAGAAAGGGAAGATAGATTATGAAAGTAAATGAGCAAAAAATATAAAAACAGATAGTAAGAGTTTTTATAGTTATATAAAAAGAAAAAGAGTGGCTAAAGTAAATGTTGGTCCCTTAGAGGATGAGACCGGGAAATTAATGGTGGGAAATATGGAGATGGCAAATACACTGAATATTTTGTATCAGTCTTTACAGTAGAGGACACTAAGAATATCCCAACACTGGACAAACAGGGGGCTATAGGGGGGGAGGAGCTAAACACGATCAAAATCACTAAGGAAGTGGTACTCGGTAAAATAATGGGACTCAAGGCGGATAAATCACCTGGACCTGATGGCTTGCATCCTAGGGTCTTGAGGGAAGTGGCGGTAGGGATTGTGGATGCATTGGTAATTTTCCAAAACTCCCTGGACTCAGCAAAGATCCCGGCAGACTGGAAAACTGCTAATGTAACACCCTTATTTAAAAAGGGCAGTCGACAGAAGGCTGGAAACTATAGACCGGTTAGCCTAACATCTGTGGTAGGTAAAATTTTGGAGTCCATTATTAAGGAGACAGTAACGGGACATTTGGATAATCATAATTTAATAGGACAAAGTCAGCATGGTTTTATGAAGGGGAAGTCATGTTTGACAAATTTGCTGGAGTTCTTTGAGGAAGTAACATACAGGGCGGATAAAGGGGAACCAGTGGATGTGGTGTATTTAGACTTCCAAAAGGCATTTGACAAGGTGCCACACACAAGATTATTGCTTAAGATAAAAAATCACGGGATTGGGGGTAATATTCTGGCATGGATAGAGGATTGGCTATCTAACAGAAGGCAGAGAGTTGGGATAAATGGTTCATTCTCAGACTGGCAATCAGTAACTAGTGATGTTCCGCAGGGGTCAGTGCTGGGTCCCCAACTCTTTACAATCTATATTAACGATTTGGAGGAGGGGACCGAGTGTAACATATCAAAGTTTGCAGATGATACTAAGATGGGAGGGAAAGTAGTGAGTGAGGAGGACATAAAAAATCTGCAAGGGGACATAGACAGGCTAAGTAAGTGGGCAGAGATTTGGCAGATGGAATACAATACTGGAAAGTGTGAGGTTATGCACTTTGGCAGGAAAAATAGTAGAGCAAGTTATTATCTTAATGGCAAGAAACTGGAAAGTACTGAAGTACAAAGGGATCTGGGGGTCCTGGTGCACGAAACTCAAAAGGTTAGTATGCAGGTGCAGCAAGTGATTAAGAAGGCCAGTGGAATGTTGGCTTTCATTGCTAGGGGGATAGAATATAAAAATAGGGAGGTATTGCTTCAGTTGTACAAGGTATTGGTGAGACCGCACCTGGAATACTGCATACAGTTTTGGTGTCCATACTTAAGAAAAGACATACTTGCTCTCGAGTCAGTACAAAGAAGGTTCACTCGGTTAATCCCGGGGATGAGGGGATGGACATATGAGGAGAGGTTGGGTAGATTGGGACTCTACTCATTGGAGTTCAGAAGAATGAGAGGCGATCTTATTGAAACATATAAGATTGTGAAGGGGTTGGATCGGGTGGATGCGGGGAGGATGTTCCTGATGATGGGTGAAACTAGAACTAGGGGGCATAGTCTTAGAATAAGGGGCGACTCTTTCAAAACTGAGATGAGAAGGAACTACTTCACTCAGAGGGTGGTAGGTCCATGGAATATGCTGCCCCAAAAAGCTGTAGAAGCTAAATCATTACATAAATTTAAAACAGAAATAGACAGTTTCCTAGAAGTAAAGGGAATTAAGGGTTACGGGGAGCGGGCAGGAATTTGGACATGAGTCTAGGTTCGGGTCGGTCATGGCCCTGTGGGTAGCGTAGCGGGCCCAGGGGCCGTGTAGCCTGATCCTGCTCCTATTTCGTGTGTCCAATTCTGTTAGGTTCAGGAGATGGTTCTGTGATAGTAGATTGGCGGTTAGGATCAGATCAGCCATGATCTTATTGAATGGCGGAGCAGGCTCGAGGGGCCAATTGGCCTACTCCTGCTCCTATTTCTTATGTTCTTATGTTAGTGCAGCGCTCCCTCAGTACTGCCCCTCCGACAGTGCAGCGCTCCCTCAGTACTGACCCTCCGACAGTGCAGCGCTCCCTCAGTACTGACCCTCCGACAGTGCAGCGCTCCCTCAGTACTGCCCCCCGACAGTGCAGCGCTCCCTCAGTACTGCCCCTCCGACAGTGCAGCGCTCCCTCAGTAATGACCCTCCGACAGTGCAGCGCTCCCTCAGTACTGTCCCTCCGACAGTGCAGCGCTCCCTCAGTACTGCACTGGAGTGTCGGCCTTGATTATGTGCTCAAGTGTTACCCCTGAGCCATGTCTAGGACAAGGTTGCTGGTGCACGAAGCCCCAAAAAGATCCAGGGGCAGGGGGAGGAACCCCGTGCTACAAAAAAGTTTTTGCAGTTGGCTTTTCAATGGCGGTCTTCTGTCACTGCCTGTGGCTGGAGAGTTGAAATCACCCCCAGTGGAGTCTCTGACAATGCCCCCAGGCTCAGTCTGTGTCTGTAAATGCCCCCAGGCTCAGTCAGTGTCTGTAAATGCCCACGGGCACGGTTTGTGTCTGTAAATGCCCACGGGCACGGTCTGTGTCTGTAAATGCCCACGGGCACGGTCTGTGTGTCTGTAAATGCCCACGGGCACGGTCTGTGTCTGTAAATGCCCATGGGCACGGTCTGTGTCTGTAAATGCCTTCGGGCACGGTCTGTGTCTGTAAATGCCCACGGGCTCAGTCTGTGTCTGTAAATGCCCCCAGGCTCAGTGTCTGTCTGTAAATGCCCGCGGGCACGGTCTGTGTGTCTGTAAATGCCCACGGGCACAGTCTGTCTGTAAATGCCCACGGGCACAGTCTGTGTCTGTAAATGCCTGCGGGCACAGTCTGTCTGTAAATGCCCACGGGCACAGTCTGTGTGTCTGTAAATGCCCACGGGCGCAGTCTGTCTGTAAATGCCTGCGGGCACAGTCTGTGTCTGTAAATGCCCGCGGGCACGGTCTGTGTCTGTAAATGCCTGCGGGCACGGTCTGTGTCTGTAAATGCCTGCGGGCACGGTCTGTGTCTGTAAATGCCTGCGGGCACAGTCTGTGTCTGTAAATGCCTGCGGGCACAGTCTGTGTCTGTAAATGCCTCCGGGCTCAGTCTGTCTGTAAATGCCCACGGGCACAGTCTGTGTCTGTAAATGCCCACGGGCACAGTCTGTGTGTCTGTAAATGCCCACGGGCGCAGTCTGTCTGTAAATGCCCGCGGGCACAGTCTGTGTCTGTAAATGCCCGCGGGCACGGTCTGTGTCTGTAAATGCCCGCGGGCACGGTCTGTGTCTGTAAATGCCTGCGGGCACGGTCTGTGTCTGTAAATGCCCACGGGCTCAATGTGCCTGCTCTCTCTCTCTCTCTCTCCCGACAGGTGCTGTCTGAAGCAGCCCACGAACACGCCGCTGCCGCTCCTGCTAATGCCGCTGCCGCCGCCGCCGTCACTCCGGTTACCCGCGCCGATCCCGCTCCATCCCAGAGCCCCCTGGTGGCTCACAAGGACGAGCGTGTAGAACGCCGGCCAATCCGCGAGGACCCAACTCCGCGACTCCTGGATCACCATGACGACCTGGCATCCAATGATCCGCATCCCGTGGAGTTCGACAACGCAATAAGTTATGTGAATAAAATCAAAAACCGATACCTGGAACGTCCTGAAGTTTACAAATCCTTTCTGGAGATTCTGCACACCTATCAGGTAAAAATCAAATAAACTGGTCTCTGTGATTCAACAACAACAGCTACTTGTATTTATACAGCGCCTTACACGTAGTAAAACATCCCAAAGCGCTTCATAGGAGCGATTATCAAACAAAGTTTGACGCCGAGCCACATAGGGAGATGTTAGGACAGGTGACCAAAAGCTTGGTCAAAGAGGTAGGTTTTAAGGAGCGTCTTAAAGGAGGAGAGAGAGGTAGAGAGGTTTAGCAGCAGATGAGCTGAGGCAAGGGCGGAGACTGGCGATGTTACGGAGGCGGAAATAGGCGGTCTTAGTTGTGGTCGGCAGCTCATCTCGGGGTCAAATGCAACACCAAGGTTGCAAACAGTCCGGTTCAACCTCACAGTTGCCGGGAAGAAGGTTGGAGTTGGTGGCCCGGGAAGGGAGTTTGTGGCGGGGACCGAAGACAATGGCTTGGGTCTTCCCAATATTTAATTGGAGGAAATTTCTGCTCATCCAGTACTGGCAAGCAGTCTGACAATTTAGAGACAGTGGAGGGGTGGCGAGAGGTGGTGGTGAAGTAGAGCTGGGTGTCGTCAGCGTACATTGTGTTTTCGGATGATGTCGCCAAGGGGCAGCATGTAGATGAGAAATAGGAGGGGGCCAAGGATAGATCCTTGGGGGACACCAGAGGTAACGGTGTGGGAGTGGGAAGAGAAGCCATTGCCGGGACGAGGAGTAACAGATGGGGAAAGGGCGAGAGAGCGAGATTGTGTTGTCACGGCTGTTGTAATGGTATATTAGATGGTATAATTATGAGCCTGCCCCCTGTTTGTTTTACCTTCCCCCCCCCCTCACTCTTCCCCCACCCCGGCCCCCACTCCTCATAGGTCTGTGGTTACAGACAGTGCTCGGAATCGACTGGGAGGTCGAGCGAGTCTGTGCACCCGTTGGTGACGTGTGTTTCTGGAAAGGGTTCTGTTCAATGCTCCAATATGTTTACCGTGTTTGGTTCAGGGAATCTGTTGCAAGAAGCCTGATGTTACCTGATCGGAAGTCTAAAAAAAAAGCCTATTTTCCCACATTTTCTCCAAAAGGAAAGCAATTGCAGGCTCGTATTTCTCTGACATTTGTTAATAGAAAACTTGAAACCTGGGTTAATGTTTCCACTGAAATAAATTTGGCTACAGTTCTTCTAAATGTCACTAAGTGACTGGTTCAAAATGTCCAGTTGTATTTGTTCTAATGAAGGCGCCAAGTTTTCTGTGGGCAAGTTTGTTCTTTAATTTTAAGATTTTATTGAACGTCCTACAGTGTCCTCAAAGCTCTGGAACCTGGGTGTGATCGTGGCCCAGACAGAGGGGCCGGAGGTGAGGCTCTGAGCCAGACGGGGGGACTCCCACCGTCTCTAGTGATAATTGCCGTGTGTTCAGACTCTGCCTTCACCTTGCGGCCCTGGTTCAGTAAGGCTTAAAGTGTTAAACGCAGTGAGTAGAGGATGACTGAACCCAGCTTCAGGGAGCGTTAGCCCACTAAACAAAACCCCAGTGAGCTCTGATTGGGTATTTGCACTCTTCTCTAGAAACGAGAAGGGTGAGGGGTGACTTGATAGAGGCCTTTAAAATTATGAAAGGGTATGATAGGGTAGACGTAGAGAAGATGTTTCCACTTGTGTGGGGGAGACCAAAACTAGGGGCCATAAATATAAGATCGTCACTAATAAATCCAATAAGGAATTCAGAATAAACTTCTTTACCCAGAGAGTGGTGAAAATGTGGAACTCGCTCCCACAGGGAGTGGTTGAGGCGAATAGTATAGATGCATTTAAGGGGAAGCTGGATAAACACATGATGGAGAAAGGAGGGAGGTACTGAGGAGAGTATCAAGGTCGCAGGAATGTACCGGCAGACAGGAAGATGGCTTGAAGTGTGTCTACTTCAATGCAAGGAGCATCCGGAATAAGGTAGGAGAACTTGGAGCGTGGATTGGTACTTGGGACTACGATGTGGTGGCCATTACGGAGACATGGTTAGAACAGGGACAGGAATGGTTGTTGGAAGTTCCGGGGTATAGATGTTTCAGTAAGAGTAGGGAAGTTGGTAAGAAAGGTGGAGGAGTAGCATTGTTAATCAAGGATAGTTTAACAGCGGCAGAAAGGCAGTTCGAGGGGGATCTGCCGTCTGAGGTAATATGGGCTGAAGTTAGAAATAGGAAAGGAGCGGTCACGTTGTTAGGAGTTTTCTACAGGCCCCCAAATAGTAATAGAGATGTGGAGGAAGAAATTGCAAAGCAGATTATGAATAGGTGTGGAGGTCACAGAGTAGTTGTCATGGGTGACTTCAACTTTCCAAATATTGATTGGAACCTTTATAGGTCAAACAGTTCGGATGGGATAGTTTTTGCACAGTGTGTGCAGGAGGGTTTCCTGACACAATATGTGGATAGGCCGACAAGAGCTGGGGCCACGTTGGATTTGGTACTGGGTAATGAACCGGGCCAAGTGTTTGATTTGTATGTGGGAGAGCACTTTGGAGATAGTGACCACAATTCGGTAACGTTCACTATTGCAATGGAGAGGGATAGGGCCATACGGCAGGGCAGGGTTTATAATTGGGGGAGGGGTAATTATGATGCGATTAGGCAAGAATTAGGGAGTATAAGATGGGAACAGAAACTATCAGGGAAAGGCACAAACGAAAAGTGGAGCTTTTTCATGGAGCAATTACTGTGTGTCCTTGATAGGTATGTCCCTGTCAGGCAGGGAGGAAATGGCCGAGTGAGAGAACCATGGTTCACAAAAGAGGTTGAATGTCTAGTCAAGAGGAAAAAGGAAGCGTATGTAAGGATGAGAAATCAAGGTTCAGTTGGGTCGATTGAGGGGTACAAGGTAGCAAGGAATGAGCTAAAAAAAGAGCTTAGGAGAGCTAGGAGGGGGCATGAGAAGTCCTTGGCGGGTCGGATCAAGAAAAACCCCAAGGCCTTTTACTCTTATGTGAGAAATAAAAGAATGACCAGGGTGAGGGTAGGGCCGGTCAAGGACAGTAGTGGGAACTTGTGCATGGAGTCAGAAGAGATAGGAGAGGTGATGAATGAATACTTTTCGTCAGTGTTCACCGAGGAGAGGGGCCATGTTCTTGAGGATGAGAGTGTGATAAAGGTGGATAGGCTGGAGGTGGTAGATGTTCTGAGGGAAGATGTTTTAGCAATTTTGAAGAACCTGAGGGTCGATAAGTCCCCTGGGCCAGATGGGATATATCCTAGGATTCTTTGGGAGGCAAGGGAGGAGATTGCAGAGCCTCTGGCTTTGATCTTTGGGTCCTCACTGTCCACGGGAATGGTGCCAGAGGACTGGAGAGTGGCGAATGTTGTTCCTCTCTTCAAGAAAGGAAATAGAATGACCCTGGTAATTATAGGCCGGTTAGTCTTACTTCGGTGGTTGGTAAGATAATGGAAAAGGTCCTGAGGGATAGGATTTATGACCATTTGGAAAGGGGCAACTTAATCAGGGATAGTCAACACGGATTCGTGAAGGGTAAGTCTTGCCTAACAAATTTGATTGAATTCTTTGAGGAGGTAACTAAGTGTGTAGATGAAGGTAGAGCAGTTGATGTCGTATACATGGATTTTAGTAAGGCGTTTGATAAGGTTCCCCATGGTCGGCTCATGAAGAAAGTAAGGAGTTGTGGGATAGAGGGAAATTTGGCCGATTGGATAAGTAACTGGCTATCTCATAGAAGGCAGAGGGTGGTGGTGGATGGAACATTTTCGGACTTGAGACCAGTTACCAGCAGTGTGCCACAGGGGTCAGTGCTGGGTCCTCTGCTGTTTGTGATTTTTATCAATGACTTGGAGGAGGGGACTGAAGGGTGGATCAGTAAATTTGCTGATGACACCAAGATTGGTGGAGCAGTGGATGAGGTGGAGGGCTGTTGTAGGCTGCAAAGAGACATTGATAGGATGCAGAGCTGGGCCGAAAAATGGCAGATGGAATTTAACCCTGATAAGTGCGAGGTGATTCATTTTGGTAGGGCAAATTTGAATAAGGATTACAGGGTCAACGGCAGGGTTCTGAGGAACGTGGAGGAGCAGAGGGATCTGGGGGTTCATATCCACAGATCTCTGAAGGTTGCCACTCAAGTGGATAGAGCAGTAAAGAAGGCCTATGGTGTGTTGGCGTTTATTAACAGAGGGTTTGAGTTTAAGAACCGTGAGGTTATGCTGCAACTGTACAGGACCTTGGTGAGACCACATTTGGAATATTGTGTGCAGTTCTGGTCACCTCACTATAGGAAGGATGTGGAAGCATTGGAAAGAGTGCAAAGGAGATTTACCAGGATGCTGCCTGGTTTGGGGGGGAGGTCTTATGAGGAAAGATTGAGGGAGTTGGGGCTTTTCTCTTTAGAGCGGAGGAGGATGAGAGGCGACTTAATAGAGGTTTATAAGATGATGAGGGGGATAGATAGAGTGGATGTTCAGAGACTATTTCCTCGGGTAGAGGCAACTGTTACAAGGGGGCATAACTATAAGGTGCATGGGGGGAGATATAGAAGGGATGTCCGAGGTAGATTCTTTACTCAGAGAGTGGTTGGGGTGTGGAATGGACTGCCTGCTGTGATAGTGGAGTCGGACACTTTAGGAACTTTCAAGCGGTTATTGGATAAGCACATGGAGCACACCAGAGTGATAGGGAGTGTGATAGCTTGATCTTGGTCTCGGACAATGCTCGGCACAACATCGAGGGCCGAAGGGCCTGTACTGTGCTGTACTGTTCTATGTTCTATGTTCTATGAATAGAAGGTTATGTTGATAGGGTGAGATGAAGAAGGATGGGAGAAGGAGGCTCGTGTGGAGCATAAATGGCAGCATGGAGCAGTCGGGCCAAATGGCCTGTTTCTATGCTGTACTTTCCATGTAACGCCAGAAAGCGCTCAATGCAGGAAATGGAATGTCTCACTGCGGGGGGTGGATGTGCTCGTATCGATAGAGATTTACTTTCCGTCTAACCAGTTCCACCCTCAGCCTGTGCCAGAACTGTCGTCCCTCATCCTGTATCTTCTCTTGTTAGAAGGAGCAGCTGATTGTGAAGGACACCAAGGGGAAGCCTTACTGCGGCATGACCGAGGATGAAGTCTTTGCGAAAGTTGCCAATCTGTTCCGAGGCCAGGAGGATCTGCTGACCGAGTTTGGTCAGTTTCTCCCAGACGCCAAGCGATCTCTGGTATGTGACAAACGGGTGCTGGTGAATTAGACAGAAAGACCCCCCCCCCCTTCCCCCAACCAGAGGTAGGGTTGCCAATGCTTCAGGATTGCCCTGGAGTCTCCAGGAGTTGAAGATTAATTGAAGAGTTGGAACCCTACCCAAAGATTTATCGTACGCATGTGAAGTTCTTCGATGAAATCGAAATTCTTTTCCCCTACCTGTTTGGCAGTGTTTTGGTGAATTAGCTGCCAGTTTGCAGTCCAGTGGAGATGACTTTTTCGCTGAAGAGGGAGGTTTCCTGCTTCAAATGTCTGACTGGCCCAGAATTTATTCGCTGTTTGTGAATAGACTCCTCCACTTTGTGATTGAGATTTAAAATTGCTGTATAGCGGAGTTCTGAACGATTCTATCACAAGTCATCTTGTTGGCCTGGCTCAGCTGGTGTCACTCCAGCCTCTGGGTCCGAAGGTTGAGCGTTTGAATCCCACTCCAGGTGTTGATCCTGTAATCCAGGCTGACCCTCCAGTGCAGGACTGAGGGAGCGCTGCATTGTCGCAGGTGCCGTCTTTTGGATGAAATAATTAAACCAAGGCCCTGTCTGCGCACCCTGCAGGGGAAGTCGAGCTGTGAGTGACAGTATCGAGAGAGTGGTATTCAAAAGGCAGAGAGAGAATTGTTTGTGCTTCGCTATTCGTTAGGTCCCAGTCTCTACTGAGCCATTGCAGAGTCTGCAGTCTGCTCCTGTTACCGTGGTAAGCTTTTAAGTCTCCCCTTTTAATTCTCAGTTCACTGGAAACTCTGCATCTGAAAAGGACGAGTGTAAAACGGTCGATGAGGATGATGGATCCAAACACTCTCAGAGCAAGAAGCGCTTGCGACCGGCGCTACTGCCCCAGGTGCCTCCTCCGCTCAAGGTAAATGCGCGCACACTAACTGCTGTGAATATTGGGAATGTATTCACATCAGTCCTGTGACAGGAGCCCGCGCTCTTCATTTCCATCCTAATAGTGACCTGCAGTTCGGAGTCCAGAGCTTGCCTGTGAATTTCTTAAACTTTGTGCTCATCAAGTTGAGCGATGTTAGTTACACTGTCCCATCAAACACTCCCAGGGCAGGTACAGCACGGGTTAGATACAGAGTAAAGCTCCCTCTACACTGTCCCATCAAACACTCCCAGGGCAGGTACAGCACGGGTTAGATACAGAGTAAAGCTCCCTCTACACAGTCCCATCAAACGCTCCCGGGGCAGGTACAGCACGGGTTAGATACAGAGTAAAGCTCCCTCTACACTGTCCCATCAAACACTCCCAGGTCAGATACAGCACGAGTCCATGGGATTACATGGGATATACAGCACAGAAACAGGTCATTCGGCCCAACCAGTCCATGCCAGCGTTTATGTGCCACACGAGTTCGATACAGACCTGTTTGAATGAAGGCAAATACACCCAGGTTGGGATTTTGGTTTAGTCAGTGTGTTACCGAGTGATTGTAATGAATTGTTTTGATAGCTATTTCTAGTTGACTTCACTCGCTGAATGAGGTGTTCCAGAGGCTGTTGCAGCTGCTCGTGTGTCTGGCCCACAGGGCACTTTCATTCCTTGCTCCGTCTCTGCTGCCCCAGCCTGTGACGGTGCTTCAACATGTGGCAATAATCGGATGCATGGTGCAACCCTCACCTACTGCCCTGTTTGTGTTGCTTCTGCTCACTGCTCTGTCTATCTTTATTTAAATGTTTTTCAGAAAAAGCTGAAGTTGTCGAGTGTGAAGGACCGGTCACTGGCCTCCGCGGGCAAGCATGGCACCCTGCGAGAGTTCAGCTTCTTCGACAGAGTGAGTTAGCTGACTGCACGCGGCTAATAAGGGTGGTGGAGGCAGATTCAATTGTGGCTTTCAAAAGGGAATTAGATAAGCACCTGAAGGAAAACAAATTGCAGGGGGAGTGGGACTAGCTGGAGTGCTTTTGCAGAGAGCCGGCAGGGGCTCGACAGGCCGAATGCTGCTTCTCTGCTGATTTACCCTCAATACTACAATTTTAAAGGGAGTGGGCAGGAACAGAGAGACCTGGGGGTGTATGTACACCAGTCTTTGAAGGTGGCAGGACAAGTTGAGAAGGCTGTTAAAGGCTGTATTAATAGAGGCATAGAGTACAAAAGCGAGGAAGTTGTGCTAAACCTTTATAAAACTGGTTAAGCCTCAGCTGGAATATTGTGTCCAATTCTGGGCATCACACTTTAGGAAGGATGTCAAGGCTTTGGAGCGGGTGCAGAGGAGATTTACTAGAATGGTCCCAGGGATGAGGGACTTCAGTTATGTGGAGAGATTGGAGAAAGTGGGATTGTTCTCCTTAGAGCAGAGAAGGTTAAGAGGAGATTTGGTAGAGGTGTTCAAAATCATGAAGGGTTTTGATAGAGTAAATAAAGAGAAATTGTTTCCAGTGGTAGGAGGGTCGGTAACCAGAGGACACAGATTTACGGTAATTGGCAAAAGAACCAGAGGGGGAGATGAGAATTTTTTTTA
>JASTWF010002019.1:37500-43139 GCA_030390025.1 Squalus acanthias
CTATGCCATCATCTAAGTCGTTAATAAATACTGTGAATAGTTGAGGCCCCAACACAGATCCCTGCGGGACACCACTAGTCACATCCTGCCAATTTGAGCACCTACCCTTTATCCCTACTGCCTGTCTCCTGCCGCTCAGCCAATTTCCTAACCAGGTCAATAATTTGCCCTCAATTCCGTGGGCTTCGACCTTAGTTAACAGTCTCTTATGTGGGACTTTATCAAATGCCTTCTGGAAGTCCATATAAATAACATCCATAGACATTCCCCTGTCCACTACTTTAGTCACCTCTTCAAAAAATTCAATCAGGTTTGTCAGGCATGACCTACCTTTCACAAATCCACGCTGGCTCTCCCCGATCAACTGAAAATTTGAGGTGTTCAGTCACCCTATCCTTAATTATAGACTCCAGCAATTTCCCCACAACAGATGTTAGACTAACTGGTCTATACTGTAATTCCCTGGTTTCCCTCGCTCGCCATATTTAAATAGCGGAGTGACATGTACAATTTTTCAATCTGAAGGAACGGTTCCTGAATCGAGACAACTTTGGAAGATTATAGTTAGGGCATCTGCAATGTGCTCACCTACTTCCTTTAAAACCCTGGGATGGAAACCATCTGGCCCTGGGGATTTGTCACTCTTTAGTGCCATTATTTTATTATTATTTATTATATACGTTAATTTTATTGAGTGCCTGTCCCTGATTTAGTTTCCTTGGGATTTCCGGCATGCTATCCTCTTCTTTAAATACTGACGCAAAGTAATTATTCAACATGTCCGCTATTTCCTTATTATCATTGACAATATCGCCACTTTCAGTTTTTAAGGGGCCAACATTGCTCCTGACCATCCTCTTTTCCTAATATAATTGTAAAAATTCTTTGTATTGATTTTGATATCCCTTGCAAGTATCTTTTCATACTCCCTTTCTGTAGCTCTTACTATTTGTTTTGTGCCCCTTTGCTGTTCTTTGTATCTTTCCCATTCGCCAGGATCTGTGCTATTTTTTGCATTTTTGTATGCTTTTTGTTTTAGTTTTACGCTGTCCCTCACCTCTTTAGTCGGCCATGACTTTTTTTTTGGCAAGTAGAGCTCTTGCCCCTCATGGGTATAAACTGGTTCTGTATCACCTTAAATTCTTTTTTGAACATCTCCCACTGATCTTCTGTCATTTTACCCATTAACAGATTTTCCCAGTTTGCTGTGGACAGTCTCAGCCTCATCCCGTTGAAGTCGGCCTTACCTAAATCTAGAATCTTAGTAGCTGTTTCATGTTTCTCCCTTTCAAACGCTACGTTGAATTTGATCATGTTATGATCGCTATTGGATAAATGTTCACGCACAGTGAGGCTGTTAACTAAATCTGGCTCATTACTCATTACTAAATCTAACATGGCTTTCCCCTCTAGGACAGAGTGTTGTAGAAAACTATCCCGGACACTCAAGAAATTCACTACCTTTCTGACAGGTGCTCGTCTGTTTATCCCAATCTATGTGAAAGTTAAAATCCCCCATTAAAAGCACTCTGCCTTTGCTATACACCCGGCACCAGAGCTCGCTTTCAGTTTGCGCTGTCACCTGATGTTGGGGGAGGGGAGGGGGTGCCTTGCCTGCTCTGGGATTGGGTTTGGGGAAGGGTAGGTTGCCATGGTTACTCTGGAATTGGGTTTGGAGAGGGGTTGCCGTGGTTACTCTGCTGCAATTAGTAATTGGATATCTACTTCTGGACTGTTTCTTTACAAATAGCTTGACGTTGTCCTGGAAACCAATCTCGCCACAATCCGTGTGCTTGAGAGCGTGCAGAAGAAACTGACTCGGATGTCTCCGGAGGATCAGGATAAATACCGTCTGGATAATTGTCTGGGAGGAACATCGGAGGTCATTCACCGCAGAGCCATCTATCGTATCTATGGAGATAAAGCACCAGAAATAATTGATGGACTCAAGAAAAATCCGGCAACCGCTGTACCTGTGGTGCTGAAAAGGTGAGCTTTAATATGACGGGACTTCCCATCGTGGCTCTGTCATCAATCAAACCTTCAGGACACACCAGAATCATAGAACGTTATAGCACAGAAAGAGTCCGTTTGGCCAATTGTACCTGTGCTGGCTCACTCGAAGAGCTATCCACTTAATCCTTTTAATTTGGGGGCGGGGGGGTGGGGGGTTCGGGCAGGGAGTTTGAGGGCGGGGGGTTCGGGACCTGTGGTTGCGGGGCGGGGGTGTACGGTGGCAGGAGGGTTCGGGGGCGGAGAGTTTGGGGGCGAGGGGTTCGTTGTTTAGATTTTTGTGCTGATGATTCTGTGCAAACACTGAAGGAAAGCCGGGCACTATCGGGAATTCATTGTTCTTGCTGAGTCTTATTCCTCAAATCCAAGCCCGCAGTCTGCAGACGAGTTACAGATTTGGAAGTTTTGTTAAATTTGGTCTGTTGCAGGTTGAAAGCCAAGGAGGAGGAGTGGCGGGAGGCACAGCAAGGGTTCAACAAGATCTGGCGGGAGCAGTACGAGAAATCTTACCTGAAATCACTGGATCACCAGGGTGTCAACTTCAAACAGAACGACACCAAGGCGCTGCGCTCCAAGAGTCTGCTGAACGAGATCGAGAGCGTTTACGATGAGGTAACCGGACATTTCCCCAACGATAGACTGCAGATTACCGGTTAAAGGACGAGTGTTGTAAACCGCGCCTGGGGAGGGATGCTCCTCTGTTTAATTTACTGGCGGTGAGCCTCATTAACAAGGCCAAAGTCCCAGAGACGGCCCACAATGAGGGGTTTAACACCTCTGGAAATGGTGCAGACACCCTGTAAGAACCCATCTGATGGCTGACGTTTGGTTTAAGTATTTTTAATCTCTCGCTGCTGGAAGCTTGTTTCAGGAACCGTATTCTGGCCAAGGAAAGGGACTGAGGGGCAAGGGAGAGTTCGACCGCAGCAACTGGCCCTGAGAGATGGGAGGGGGCACACTTTCTGTTTTATTACAGATTTCCAGTTTTTCTTTTTATCTCCACTGGTGGAATGATTCCCATAACTATAACCAGGTTAGGGTCAGTCAGTCCTGGGACTATAACCAGGTGAGGGTCAGTCAGTCCTGGGACTATAACCAGGTTAGGGTCGGTCAGTCAGTCCTGGGACTATAACCAGGTTAGGGTCAGTCAGTCAGTCCTGGGACTATAACCAGGTTAGGGTCAGTCAGTCAGTCCTGGGACTATAACCAGGTTAGGGTCGGTCAGTCAGTCCTGGGACTATAACCCTCGGTATTTTTCTGTCTGGTACAATGTAAGGACTCGGGACGTTAACCCTTTCTGTTCTGTTGGTTTAGCGCCAGGAGCAGAGCTCTGAGGAGGGCGGCCCGGGTATCGCTGGACCGCACCTGATGTTCGTGTACGAGGATAAGCAGATCATGGAGGATGCGGCATCTCTCATCATTTACCACGTGAAGCGGCAGCCCACCATTCAGAAGGAGGACAAGGATCACATCAAGCGCATCATCTACCACTTTGTGCCGGACTTGTTCTTTTCGCAGCGCGGTGAGCTGAGCGAGTCGGAGGATTCGACGGACGAGGAGATGGAGAGTGATCAGCGGCACAGTGTGGGCAACAACGTGGACACGGGGCCGAAAGAAGCGGTGTCTCCGCAGAGCAGCCTGGCCGAGGAACGGCTGGACCTGCGCGACCAAGTGGCCGAATATCAGAAGAACTTGGACGATGTCTACAATCTCTTCTTTGTTAATAACAACTGGTACTTTTTCCTGAGGCTCCATCAGATTCTGTGCTTCCGGCTGCTGCGCATTTACAGACAGGCAGAGAAACAGCTGCTGGAATATCAGGTGGAGAAGGAGAAGGAGAAACAATTACAGGAGGGAAAGAAAGATAAAGCGAGCGACCCCGCCGTGGAACTCAGGCTCAAACAGCAAAGTATGATTCACCTCCCAAAGATTTGCTCTCTTTTCTCCCTCCATCTCCCGACGGTGCTGGCAGGAGGAGACCATTCACCCCTCGAGCCCGTCCGCCATTCACTGCGGTCACACAAATCCAGTCAGAGAGAGTTGTCAGGCTATGTGAAGGAGGCATCACAGCCGTGCTCCGACCCACCTCCTGCCCCTCGCCTCGTTCCCCCCCCCCCCCTCGCCGCCTCGTCTTCCCCCCCCCTCGCCCCCCCCCCCTCGCCAACTCGTCCCCCCCCTCGCTGCCTGTCGCCCCCTCGCCCCCCCCGTTTCCCCCTCGTCCCCCCCTCGGTCCCCCCCCTCGTCCCCTCGTGTCCCCCCCCTCGCAACCTCGTTCCCCCCCCCCCCTCACAACCTCGTCCCCCCGCCTCGTGCCACCCCTCGTCCGCCCCCTCGTCCCTCGCCGCCTCGTCCTCGCCCCCTCGTCCTCGCCCCCTCGTGTCCCCCCCCTCGCCCCCTCGTGTCCCCCCCCTCGCCCCCTCGTGCTCGCCCCCTCGTGTCCCCCCCTCGCCCCTCGCCCCCTCGTGTCCCCCCCCTCGCCCCCTCGTGTCCCCCCCCTCGCCCCCTCGTGTCCCCCCCTCGCCCCTCGTGTCCCCCCCTCGCCCCCTCGTGTCCCCCCCTCGCCCCCTCGTGTCCCCCCTCGCCCCCTCGTGTCCCCCCTCGCCCCCTCGTGTCCCCCCCTCGCCCCCTCGTGTCCCCCCCTCGCCCCCTCGTGTCCCCCCCTCGCCCCCTCGTGTCCCCCCCTCGCCCCCTCGTGTCCCCCCCTCGCCCCCTCGTGTCCCCCCCTCGCCCCCTCGTGTCCCCCCCTCGCCCCCTCGTGTCCCCCCCTCGCCCCCTCGTGTCCCCCCCTCGCCCCCTCGTGTCCCCCCCTCGCCCCCTCGTGTCCCCCCCTCGCCCCCTCGTGTCCCCCCCTCGCCCCCTCGTGTCCCCCCCTCGCCCCCTCGTGTCCCCCCCTCGCCCCCTCGTGTCCCCCCCTCGCCCCCTCGTGTCCCCCCCTCGCCCCCTCGTGTCCCCCCCTCGCCCCCTCGTGTCCCCCCCTCGCCCCCTCGTGTCCCCCCCTCGCCCCCTCGTGTCCCCCCCTCGCCCCCTCGTGTCCCCCCCTCGCCCCCTCGTGTCCCCCCCTCGCCCCCTCGTGTCCCCCCCTCGCCCCCTCGTGTCCCCCCCTCGCCCCCTCGTGTCCCCCCCTCGCCCCCTCGTGTCCCCCCCTCGCCCCCTCGTGTCCCCCCCTCGCCCCCTCGTGTCCCCCCCTCGCCCCCTCGTGTCCCCCCCTCGCCCCCTCGTGTCCCCCCCTCGCCCCCTCGTGTCCCCCCCTCGCCCCCTCGTGTCCCCCCCTCGCCCCCTCGTGTCCCCCCCTCGCCCCCTCGTGTCCCCCCCTCGCCCCCTCGTGTCCCCCCCTCGCCCCCTCGTGTCCCCCCCTCGCCCCCTCGTGTCCCCCCCTCGCCCCCTCGTGTCCCCCCCTCGCCCCCTCGTGTCCCCCCCTCGCCCCCTCGTGTCCCCCCTCGCCCCCTCGTGTCCCCCCCTCGCCCCCTCGTGTCCCCCCCTCGCCCCCTCGTGTCCCCCCCTCGCCCCCTCGTGTCCCCCCCTCGCCCCCTCGTGTCCCCCCCTCGCCCCCTCGTGTCCCCCCCTCGCCCCCTCGTGTCCCCCCCTCGCCCCCTCGTGTCCCCCCCTCGCCCCCTCGTGTCCCCCCC